>JANHGB010021255.1:0-16158 GCA_026283785.1 Coracopsis vasa | reverse complement strand
GGGGTGAGAAGGGAAAAGGGAATGGGGGAACCAAAACCAAACCACAACTTTTTGACTGCTCTAAAATACTACACAGCTATTTTTACCTGTTTTTTTCTGTTTAATAACTGTAAGGATGGAGGGAAAGTTAGGATTTTAGAAAGAGGGAAGCCAAATAGTCCCTTGGGTCTAATCCAGAAGACCTGGGATTTTTGTCCTTTTTCTTAGTTTTCTTTCTTAAGAAGCCATACAAGAATGTAGTCTATGCACCAGGGTGTCTGGTTTAGGTCTAAATCAGGCAGTACTTCAGAAACTGTAACAGGTGCATTAAAAGAAAAAAGAGGAAACTCCATACACCCTGAGGACTCTAGAGGCTGCTATAATATTAAACTCGTGGTAAACTGAGTAATAAATGAAAATCATTTTTTTTTTCTTCTGGGTACGGCCTTGGAGGTGTTTCAGTGACCAACATGAAATGGAAATACCTGCTTCCATTATTTAACATGAAGGTTTTGTGATAGAATTGTAATTTTTTTCTCCCTATAAAAGCAGACTTTTCATAGAGGATGAAGGAAAGGTCATAGTAGTTTATACAAACTGCGTGATATTTTTGAGCTAAGGAGAGAATGCATTTAAGGAATGACTGCATTTATATGTAATTATTTTTTTAATTTAAGTTCCAAAACAGTCATAGTTGACTGTTAATAATGAATTTATGCTTTGTGTATTTTCATTGGATTTGGGATTTAAAAAAAAAAGGTAATATGGAAAAGGTGGAAAACAGGCTTGTAGTAAATGAAAGTGAACAGGTTGCCCTGTTTGGAAAGGTATGAAGGGCTGTAATGTCAGTAGGCACCTGCATCCGAAACACAGGTAGAAAGAACATCACCATCTCTCTGGTTAGTCTAATTAGAGATTTTTTGTTAAATGTATGATTTTTGTTTGTACTTTATATGTTTTTAAAAAAAAAGTAAATATTTGCCCTGTTTGCTGTACCAGTGAACTTAAGCTTAGTTGTGTTTGAGAGCCATTATTAAATTAGAAAAGAAAATATGAAGCCATGTAGACTCTTTCGGTGCATCAAACCCCGGTTTTCTGTGACAATTATTAGGACTGTCCACTCTCCATTGAATACATGGCATATTTCTTTACTTACTTACTATCTTTTTTTATCTTTCGAAGCTTTGAAGCTGCACACTTACAGTTGCTACTTGCATAAGCATTTTGCATTAGCGTGAATATTTTTTTTGCAGCCTGTAGCAACTAAAAGGTCAACATATTCAGGTGGAAGGAGACATAGCGGTCTAGCAATTTAGTTCTTGGAGCTGTACTGAGGATGTTTTTGTCCAAAAATGAGGAAAGAGCAGCAAAGAAAAAGGACACAAGCTTTGTCAGAAAACTTGCCTCAACAGATGGGCTCAGGAGTTAATGAACATGCTGGTAAACCCCAGTGTCTCTTGCTGTTGCTAGTAGAATTAGATACACTGTGAGCCGTTTTAGAGTTCACTAAACATTTTTATGATGTGATAAGGTTTAAGTATGAACAGAAAGGCATTTGCTTATAAATCTGATAGCTTACAGTTCTTTTGATAGCAAGTGCTATGTTGTTGCTGTACCTAGGTTGAGTTTCATTGCAACAGTTTCTTTTGCGATTTTATAGCTAAATATTGTTTTATATTTGAGTTGCATCTAGGTCTTACTAAAACACTTTGTACAAAGTGAACAAAAAAGTTACAAGAGAGTTCCTTTTCTTATGCATATTATTTATCGTTTGTTTATGGCACGTAGCCACAAGTTTATAGCTTTCTGTATGAAATGCAGCTAGTTGTAGATCAGACATATCATGGGTCTTCACTGTATTTATCAGAAATTTAAAATATTTAGAGAAAATACCTTTCAAATAACATACATTCTGCATTAGCAGATGCAATTTTGTAAACTGTTTAGGTAATAAATATAATCTCATTTTCAAAAGCATATGTAGGGAATTATGCTTGAGAGATATCTTTTGGCAACTCTTTTTGCTTACCAAAGGTGAGTTAAGATTTTTACAGTGAACAGAAATGAAAACAGTGGTAGTGTGTTTCTCTTGCATTAGAAACATTGGGTTTTCTTTGGTTAAGATTTGTGCTTATATTGACAGATTAGAGAAGGCTTTTATGTGTGACTGAAAGACATTTAAAGGAAAAATAATAGAAATAGTCCCCGTGGGATATATGGCTTTCATATTGTCAGTAATTTTATAGTAAGTAATAGAAATTTACCAAGAACTGTGAAATCAGTGACTTGCTTCTTTTAAAATAGTATTACTGGTTGATAATGTTTGCTTAGGCAGACTTTTATGATCCTTTGGGTTTAGTACATGTATGCAGCTAACATTCTGTAGTGTAATAAAGCATAGTATTATGTGAGTAAAAAAAAAGGTATATTAGCATACTGTGTTTGAAAGATAAATACACTTTGCTTTTGTGTATTTTCCCCTCTTAAATAAAAATAAAAAGATCCATAAATGTCGCAAGAATAAAAACGTAGTTCTGTGACAACTTTGCAAAGGCTTTGTACTCCTTCAGTTGCCAACAGTTCTGGCATATTTCCTAGTGTGATACACAGGGTTCTTGGGTTTGTGGGGTTTTTAACAGTACGTTGGGTTTTTAGCATTATGTGAATGATCAATGTGCAATCTGGTGTACTGTTCCTGAGTCATGCTTCTCTGGAAATAGCACTTGTTAGCATTTTTGAAGATTTCACAAAGTGATCCAATTATTTTTTTAAAACCTTGAAGTATTTCTGTGTTTTTTCCTTCTGAAGAAATAATAATGCATGCGCTTCTACTGTCTGGTGTTGGGAAATCAGTTGGCTTTAAAGTGCTTGCTCAGTTTCATTTTGTTAGTTTGTTTTCCTACTGAATGTGTCCAGCCTGTAGGATCGTGCCTCTCTTTCTATGCCAGGTTTTATTTTTAACTTGCAGAGTCTGATTCAGATGGATTTTTCAAGAAGTACATAGGCATTTGCTGAATTGCAGGCTTCTGGTCTCTTTTTAGAAGTGCTTTTTTTCTCTGCCAAGTTTGAGAAAACCTCTGTAGTCTGACGAATGCAAACACATTTTAAAAATAATTTAATGCAAGTGCTATTTTTCTGCCATTTTTATGTCTCTGTGGTTGAAAATAATCTCATTTAAATTCTTAATTATTAGTTGCCTGAAGTTCCATGCGAGCTGAGATGACACAAGTGTTAACTGTGCTTGCGGGGTGCTTATGTATTTGCAGTGATTATACTTACAACTGTGAACTCTTCAGTTGTGAAACCTGCATCCAGGTGTTTGCAGAAGACAAGATGTATATTACTAGCTGCTTTTTTTATTTCATTTGATCCTCCTGTCAGTTGTTAGCAGTACGGACATGTAGTTTTCTCTTAGTATTAGAAAAGCAGTGATCAGAAATGAAAGGCAAGTCAGGGAAACCGCTAGAAACAACTCAAATACGTAATGTTACATAGCCAAGTATAAGGTCTCTTCATTGATTTTTCTGCACAGTAACTGTACTAAGAGGGCCCAGGCAGGCAGGTTTTTCTGCATTTATATGTAGCATAGCAGAGCCTCCACTCAATATAAACAGAGATTGATTGTTCTGCAGTATTTCTGGCCCATATTCCTATCCCATATCATCTCTAAAATTCCAGTTCTTTTTTAGCTATTCGGAGAGCTGACCTTTTTGTAGGGATAGTGGTTTTGAATAAATGAGCACACCCCTACTATTACATTGATGGATATCATTACCTGGAATGGCCGTATTTATCATTATCACAAGCGTTAGGCTTCTGTACACTTCAGACAGACTGCAGGGCTGAGAGTCTATGCAGAAGCAAAAACAAAAGGCAGTTTTGCTGAACTGAGATAATTTTTTTTTTTTTTAATTCTGTGTCATGCCCCATTTTCTCCAAGATTTACTGACGTCGTCTGGGGGGAAAGGGTCAGAAAAGAACAGTTTTTTCTTCTGAAGTACACAGAGGATTGATTTGCTTTTCTCTGTGCCTCACTGCCTGGTTTTCTCATCTAGCATTTCTAATTGCACCTGAAGCCTCGGTACTGTTGAGAATTTCTAAATTCACTTCTGGATTTGCAGTAACCAGGGCAGATGGTTCTGTTTGTGAACAGGAACCCTGAGCAGTTGTTTAACTTGTTAGCTCTAATTTGGTACCTTTTTGTAGTTGGATTTAGACCAAGTAGAAAAACATGTATGAATTTAAATACCTTTGTGTTTTGTTCAGGAGGCACTTCTGTTCCTTTTTAGAGATAAGGCAGCATGCTAAACTTTTGGGGATTTTTTTAATGTTTATTTATGTATTTATTAGTTTTAAGAAGTACAGATCAGTGATTAGAAAGCAAGTTGTTTCATCCCCTTTTTTCACAGTTAATGAAATGTTAAGTAATTCTAGCTGTCAAAAGCATTAAATACCCGTCTCCCATAATTTGCTAGTTCTTTAATTGTAAAACATAGCATATACTCACCATACTCGATTTAAATGAAATGTAAAGAGCTAACACAAACTCATAGTTTTATACTTATTTATTTCTAACTGTGAGTGGCTGGTGACACATGTGAAAATATTCCTGTGTTGAAATTAAGTAGTTTGAGTTTTGGTTGGCAAGAAAAACCTGCTGACAGTGAGAGATAACAGACATAGTAAGCAAAATTGCTGTCGACTATCCGCCTTTGCTTGCACTTGGATTATTCCTGCTACTGAACACAAAAGATTCTTCCATTAATCATCTTCTTATTTTTCTTTTGTTATGAGGAACAATTCATCCATTCTTGCCAGCTTGAATAAGTAAACACAAGGATTGTCAGGGAAAAGAAAACAGTGCCAAGAGTTCTGACTATAGAATTAAGAAATAATGGACAAAATGTTGAGAACCAGGCATGTTTCAGACACTTCCTCTCTCTTCAGTTCTTTGGGACTGAGAACAGGCTGGTGTTTCCACCTGCTCAGGATCCAAAGCCACAAAAGCTCTTGTCAGGCATCTATACCCTTGAAAGATTCAAGCAAAGATCAAATTGTTAATCATTACGTATTTATTTGTTATTACATGGGGTAGGCTGTGAGAAACAAAACAATGTTTTTGGTTAGAGCATTGACCCAGAGCTTTTCAAGCTGCTCATCAAAGACTTTTCCCAGACTTCTTTCTCTCTTTTCTCAGCAAACTTGTTTGTCAGTTTTCTTCTTCAAATATGCACCCTATAACTACAGTCCATACTCCTGTGGTGGTTTGAGTGATGCTGTGTAATGTCAGCATCACAAGGACTCTTGGTCTCTGCACACTCGTTATCTGAGCATCTCACCTAATTTAGTAGCAGTTACCCTTATATTCTCTATTGCCAGTGTTATCTGCAGGAGATAAATGACAACCACAGGTACTGACTGTGTAGGAGGGTTTTCAAACAACTGCCTTTGGCAGAGGTTTTCGTACTGTCCATTAAATCTTCATGTAGATGTCCCTTAGAAGAATAGGACTTCAGTGAAAAGCAAGCATTTATTGCAAGTAGAAGGATACACCCCCAAACTCTTAGAGACTCAGCCCCAGAGATCCCCAAAGGGACAGGATATTTCTGTGCTTTCAGATTTGAATTTCTGTCCTCCAACTTAACAGTTAATGCTTGAGGTAAACCAGTCATATCACCAGTGTGATGTGTGGGCTTTGGTTTCTATTTTGTTTTGGTTTTGCATAGTAACAGAATCAGAGCAGTTTGGGTTGGAAGGGACCTTAAAAATCAGTGGTGAGGCACTGGAACAGGATGCCCCAAGCAGTTGTGGACGCCCTGTCCCTTGTGGAAGTGTTCAAGGAAAGGTTGGATGGGGCTTTGAGAAACCTGGTCCAGTGGAAGGTGACCCTGCCTATGCAGGGGGGTTGGAACTAGATGAGTTTTAAAGTCCTTTCCAACCCAAACCATTCTATGATATAAACATGAATCCCTCTAACAGGTTTATGTTTTCCTTTTCAATCAGATTGTAAGTCTGCTAGCAGATCTCATACCCAGCCACCCACATGAACATACATGGGTCTCTCATGTCCCCTATTTACCTCTGGTACCCACATCAGACACCTTTTGTTCAGTGTGCTGGCTAACCTGAAAATTTGCAGGAGGGTTACATGAGCATATTTACATAGGTCTGTCCAGTATCTGAGCCCACACCTCTGGTCTCTCAGGTAGCTGGCCTTCAGACCCATGGTCTTTCCAGTACTCAACTGCCAGGTCTTTCTGGACCACTTAGCAGCTATCCTGTCTCAAATTCACCAGCCAGTTTAAAACGTGTCCCCTCACACGCAATACAGAACTTAATCACAGAGAAGATATTTAGAAACAGAATTTAATAAGGTGAGGAGGCAGGGTACAGTGATCACATGCAGGTGTTGGCCTGGCAAGTGTATTGACCGGGGTTTACTTACTTGCAACTGTTCTGTTTAATCCTCCTTTATTTTCTCATGCTTATTCCTCTTGGATTCATCTTGCTCTTTCCCCTCCTTTGGCTCTTCACCTAAACATTCCATTAAAAATTCCATGTTTGCCTAAAAACCCCCAAAGAATTCTGTAAAAAGTTTCACAGACCCCCACAATTCCCCTTCTCCCAGCATCCCTTAGCAAGTTTGCTCTTTTTTATGAAATCCGTGATAATCTTGTTTTTCTTCTCATCAGTTAGAGTTCTGGTTGAATATCTTGAAGGTAATGCTTGAATAGTTCATGTTACAGCTCATTTATCTGGGTCTCTTTTGAGTTCTGGTCTTACTATTCCCATTATCTACATTTTGTCAGCTGTGTTTATTTTATCACTTTTATTTCTTGCTTTTGTCTTTTATGCTGGATAGCTTTTAACAAGTTACTTTTACAGAAAGTTTCAGTCGGGTATTCCTTTTTTCTCCCTCTTTCTTTCGCCATGTTGCAATTATATTTTTCTGCCTTAAAAGGCTTTTATTCAAGTGAGCTATTGATATCCAAAGGGAGAAATAAGTAACATCCTGGATATGTATTCCCAGCTTTTCTCATACTGGTTAGGTGGTTTGGTTGTAAGTACAGCCCAGACTAGTGTATGTTTTCCAGTAACTAGGAATTACAGTTCAAACGTCTCTGCTAAATTTTCCATGTACCATTCCATTTCTGTGTCACAAAGGTAAATACTGCATACCTTTTCTAAATAATACTGTTGCTTTATCACTTAGGATCTGAAACACTATTTCCAAAATATGTTTGGGTCAAATATGTTAATAATTAATTTTTTTCTTTGTAGAACCAAAATTGCCGTTTCAGCCACCACATCAAGTTCAGCACAAAGTTTCGAACACAGAACAGAATGGCATCAAAGAGAATCATTCAAGACACATTTCTCGCAATGACATGAGGCAGCCAAGGAATGAGAAACCCCCTCGTTTTCAAAGGGATATTCAAAATTCAAGGCAGGCTTTGGAAAGTGGTGGGTTACCAAGAAACAGAGGTCCTGAAAGACACAGCTCTTTAGAACATTGGACAGATGAAAAAAACAAAAGTGACAGACATTATCCTAGAAATGATAGGCCAAAGGATTCGAGTTATCCCATAGCCACTCACCAGAGTGATATTACATTCAAAAAAAGGGATAACAATATGCAAAACAGAGTAGGAAAAGGGGTGTCTTTCACAGAATTCAAGGAGAACTCTGCTGCTCAAGATACTACAGACAACAATAACCAGAAACGGGGCAAAAGGGAAAACCAAATACACAATTCAGAAAATTTTTGTGATAGGAAGGCACGAACAATAAGTAGCGAAGCCTTTATAGTAAGAAGTGAGCAACATTTTGGTGTTAATAATGATTACCAAAATCCTGGTAGAACTGATAATTTTAATGCTGTACCAAATGGAGATACTGAGCATCATCAGAAAGGTAGACGAGTAGGACCTATCAAGTCATCAGGACCCACTACGATCCCATCTTTTGATGATAAAATGTTGTATTACAACACCGGTCCCAAAAGGAGATCTGGGCCCATCAAACCAGAGAAAATATTAGAACCATCGATTCACATGGAGTATGGGAAAAGTTGGAGACCAGGGGATGAATGTTTGGCTCTTTATTGGGAAGACAACAAGGTATGCCTTTGCAAAATGAGAAGTACCTCAAATTGCGCTCTTACATACATGCGGATATTTAGGATGCTAGCACAAAGACATGGGCTTCGTTCGTAAGTGTGTAGTGTGCTTTTTTGCTAGTTTCTTGTTCTGTTTTTAAATTCTGTTTAGGAGATTTGTCACTTATATTCATTGCATGAAACTTTAAGTGCATAAATTAAGTCATCTTGAAGGTAATTGTGTCTCTTATTCAGGTGGAATTTAGGGTGACTAAGTCTCTAACGAAAGCATTTGACTTAAGGAATGAAAATTTAGGGGGATGAGTACAGATCTAGGTGCCCATATTCATTCCCAGGGAACAATGAACAAGTTTCTATGCCATCTAGGGTAGTTTGTAATGGTAGATGTGTAATGCCTTTTTCTAGAATAAGTCAGTGTGCAGCCTGTACTAGTGCAAGGCAAGACCAGAGTCTGCAGCAATGGGCTTGTTAAAAAAACAAACAAAAAAACACCCTCTTATTTCAATCATTACACAAAAGAAACAGCAAAAGGCTTATTTTTTATTATCACTAGTGGACTGTGATAGTAAATGTGATAAATAGCTGAAGGATTTGTGGAACAAATGAGTTATGCTGCATGGTAGTTTTGTTTTCCTGATTTTTAGAAGTTTAAATACTTCCTCGTTAGTTGTTTTTCCTGTTAATAAGATGTTTTTTGCAGCAAGACCCTTTTTCTTTCATCTTTTCCTTTGCTAAAAAAGTTTGATGTTATTTTTCCTTTGGTTTGTTATTATCTGTTTAGGAGTTCTCTGTTACTCTTCTTGGGTAGTTTCTTCAGTTTTTGACCCTTTCTGATAACCTGAGAACTCTCTTAAATGCTATTGTTTGTTGAATAGGTTCTATTCACACCATTTTCTGTCTTCGGTTATTTATTTAATGTTGGTGGGGGGGTTGTCCTTTTTACAGGAAGTAGATGGTGTTAGCAGCATGACTTTATTTTTGTGTCTTTTGTCTGTGTGACTAGAGGAGATGACAAGGCATGCAGAATTTTTGATAGTGGCAATATACAGTGTATTTGCTCTCTAAAATAGGAATATATAGCTTGGGTGGATGGATTAGTGTGAAGTATAATGGCATCTTGTGGAATTGTTTCCTATTTTCAGAAGAACATTTGCATTACTATGAGATGAGGTTTGGAAATTCTGGAAAACATGAATATATAAGTAGATATAAGGTAATGCCAGACTGTTACCTGAAAAGTATTCATCACATTCGAAGAGGGGTTTTTTGAGGGTTATTGTTTTTTTGGTAGTTATAATAAATGCTGCTGCTCCTATCTAGGACAACTTTGAAATATGATGATGAAGTACAGTACTGAGCTTAACCTTATATTCCTATTAGGAGGCAGTGATTTCTCTGTGTTCAGTAGCATAAAAGTGATTGAATGTCTTCAAGAAAGCTGGTCTGTGTTTGTATAAATATCAAAAAAATCAAGTTTTGTGTTTAGAAGGACTCTGAAGGGGCAGTTTTATATTTTTATCCTATTTCATTATGTGTTAAAATAGTTATATGTTAGCATGCACAGTCTATATGGCTGATAGACACTTGGTGATAAGTGTATTTTTAAGAAAAAGTCTTACAGTAACAATTCCCTGTGTACAGTAGCATTTGTTAGTGATGAATTTGTTCTGCTTTCAGAGAAATGAAAGCAAGTCTGTTTAGTCTACTTTGATAAACTGCATATTTTCTCAATAAGTATTCTAAATACATTCTATGATGTCTGTGCAGTCTGCCATGTGAAAGTTTAGTAACTAGTACAAATATTACTCAAAATATAATACTAAGACTAAATATATGTACATGTTTTATACATGTGTATATATATGTGTGTGTGTGTGTATACACACACACAAACATATATATGTATTAAAAGGCAGTTGTTCAACTGTTTGTGGTATTTCAGGTTGTATTTTATGACCTTTGAAAATTTCTCTTTTAAGTTCTACCGGGCAGAAATTGAAGCTCTCCATTCTTCTGGGACAACTGCAGTTGTTAAATTCTGTGATTATGGAAATTATGAAGAGGTGCTTCTCAGCAACATCAGGCCTGTTCATGCAGACACATGGGTATGTGGCAACAAATTGTATTAAAAGATATAAACTGTGCAGTCTGTACAAAATATGTAGTCCTGCAGAAACTAACACCTACTAACGCAAAGAGTGCCAATTACATGTGTGGAAAACAGTTAAGCAAATAGACAGAATCTCAATTTTTAGTTGTCTATGTGGAACTTCATAAAGTGTACTGTCATGTGGTATTCTATTTGTATAATACATTTCAAGTGTATTGTTTGAGTAACTGACCTGTCAAGCAAGCAGTTCTATACATATTTTCTCTCTAAAAGGTGTTACTTTTAACACAGTTTTCTGTTTTATTTAATGTACATTGTATGTCGTTCTGTAAGGGTAAGGAAACAGTGTTTTAAAATATATTCTGTGACAGTTTTTGCTGCATATGTACGTATGGCTAAAAAACAGATGTCCGTATCACTTTATTTTGTATCATGATTTTATTTTTATTTCAGTGATTTCTTTGTTGCCAGATGCTGTGTTGGAGGTGTGTGGCTCAATCTATTTTATGAGGTTCAGAATGTATTAGCCTTATGGAAGTTGGAAAGTTCAGAAGGCTTTATTTGTGAATGTCATGGAAATAGAGGTGCATTTTGATTTTAAAAAAATATATCAGGAGTGCACAATTCTTTGCTGTTCACTCTTGCTATAAACAGCTGCACAAAAAGTATTTGTATAATATTGATCCCTTAATGATGGGTTTACTGTGCTTATTTTAATTTCTTACCTCTGGGTCATATGGCCATGTTACTACTGTTGCAGAGGCTGAACAGTCAACAACTGCCAGTGGTCTTTTAACCTGCCTTGTTGCCTGTAGCTCTCAGATGTCCTTATGGCCTCTGAGACATCCTTTTTGTACTTAAAAAGATACTTGAAAGCTCTTCCCAGCTGGTGCATTGCTGTGTCTATCAAAATTTAACTTTTTTTTGAGCTGTAGGGTGCTAGTTTCTTACTGTATGATTGTACTTATTTTGATCCTTTTTCTGGGTTAATAATCAGCCTTTTCTTCATGCTTTGTATTACAATCTTGATGAGTGGCTTTTATTTTACTTCAGCCCTCTGAAACTTGGTTCTCATGGTATTTAGAACTTGGCTGGGTGTTAATAAGAAGTTGATCTAGTAATGAGGTGCTAGCCTGAAGCAGTGGCCATTCTTCCTGTCTCTTTGGTCTATCTTTGACCACATGGTCTTCCTCTTTCCTCTCCTCCCATGCTGCATCGTCAGTCATGTAGACACAGCATGAGTCAAATGAGAGGACCAGTTTTTATTTCCCTCAGGCTCGTTTGGTTTCTTTTCAGAGCTAGTTTGTTAAAGATGGCATAACATGATGGAACAATGTATGGATAGGGGATTCTGCTGCTGAAGTAGCATAGTCCTAACATTGTGCTGCATCCTGATCTAGTAATTGAGGCTTCTTCAGTTGTTACGGGGCAGAAATAAGGACTTTGCAAGGACCTTTCAGTCCATTCAGAAATAAAGGATACCTTTCTCAAGGGAGCCTAGGTTGAATATAGGTGAATTTAGATCACTATATAGGAAGAACCAACATCTTCACAGTAAACAGCATTTTTATGTTTTCTTTCCAAGGTTTTACTGTTTTGTTGCTAAAAGATTCTTGCAGCTGTAGGAATTTTTCAGGAGGAAGTTGATTAGGACCTTACTCTTCACTTCTTTGTATTTGGTTGCTAACCCTCATCCTCAGTATGCATTTGCAGTTCTTAATTGCCCACTGGAGTCATGCTCTGATACTCAGGTTTGTCTTTTCAGCTGAGCACTGCTGGGCACTTTTCTTTGTCTCAGTGTTCATATTAGTATGTAAATCTAGATAGCACACGCAAATGGCAAAATGAAGTTCTCATGCTGCTTAATACTTTATCCTTTGTTGTAAGATTTAAGTAACTTTGTGATACTTCTTCAAGAGAACGAAACAGATTTTAAACTGACTGCAATAATTACTTTTCTTTCACTGTTCGATGTTATCAGCAATGACGACCTCATTTTATTAGAAGTATTATATTAGTTTTATTTCAAGTATTATATTAGTTTTATTTCAGACCTTCCAGATAACTTCCAGATAGTCTTTCTTACCTGTCTGTAGTGAAGACTTGTTACTAATGTAGATATATACTGTATATGAGTTCTGATGTCCAAATACTGCCAGTTTTTCAGACTCCTTTTTGAAAGAGTTTTTGAAATTAAGGAAAGATTTAGTGAATTGACTTAAAGGCATAAATTTAATCTATGTGTTAGAATTGATGATTCTTTACTGTTTTCTCCAACACACTTTTCAGTACTCGTGGAATTATTTTTTTATTTTTCCTGCCGACAAATATAAACTGGTGAAAATCTACACTGGGAGGAAGAAAAAAGAAAAAGAAAGTTGCTTACCTAGTCACTTGAAAAAGAAGACAAAATATCACAGTGACCTTATTTTGATGACATGACCAATTGTTTAAGCACCTGAGCTTCTGGTCTACTTTTGGCAACCTTTATAATTCTCAAAAATAATTATCATTAATTCACTATTTACATTGTTAGTAGGATTATTATAATTTACTTTTTTTTTCACCCCCTGCTAGTTAACATTCTGTTCTCTATTCCTCCTGTCTCTCTAATAATAAACTGCACTACATTGGTACAAGTTTTGTGGGTTTGGTTGTGGTTTTGTTGGTTTCGTTTTGGTTTGGTTTGTTTTCACAGAATCATAGAATGGATAGCGTTGGAAAGGACCTTAAGATCGTCCAGTTCACACCCCTACCATGGATAGGGACACCACACACTAGACCATGTTGCCATCTAACACCTAGGATGTTGCTATTTATTTTTTTGATGACTACAAGTACAGAAGATAAGACTGTGTTTTACGTAAGGTAGATCAAAAAGCTAGTGGGGAGGGCTTTTTTCAATTATCACATACAATACCCATATAAATATATGTAATAACACTAAAATTGTTGTTTGGGCTTATTTTTTCTTAGTGCTTGCAAACTGTGTTTTAGGTATGCAATTAATAAATATTTTTAATAATAAAATTACATTTGGTTTCCACTGTTTTAGAGTTCTTCTCAGAATCTTGTATGTAACACTACAATACTGTATCTTTCTGTTTTCCTCTCTGTAGCAGGGGACACTTAATGAAAACATTTTAATCCCAGTGGAAAAAGAAAATCACTGAAAAGTCATCGTAGGTATAAAAACTGCTTAGTTTTTCTTATAAAATATGTAAGATTACACTAGTGTAATCTAAGGAAATGGTGTAGCTTTTCCACCTATACATGTTATGGCCTTATTCTGCTTGCTTTCAAAACAAGCTAGATCTTTAATTCATTTTAAAACACTAATACGAAGTTTTTATTTCGGGTTAGTTTCCTCTTCGTGTATCTTGTACTGTTTTTTCTGCCTAAAGAGTCAAGAAGGCAAAAATTACTATTAAGGTGTAAGTACTATACATAATCATAGTGTTTCTGTAATTTATTCTGTGGAGACTGAATATCCACTCTGCAGCTTTCCTCAGCTCATTCCTCCATTCAGGAATGAGCTGACGCAAGAAAATAGCAAAGGGTTTTGGATTACAGTTAATTCACACCAGCAGGCAGCTGAGAGATCAAATTTGGTAAAGTTTTGTCTTGTACCTCACAGAGCTCTATGAGCTTTTACAGGTGTTGAGTTATCTTAAATTGAACTATAATTCAGGGTTTTCTTATATGCCTGTCCCCTGTTTCAGGTACGTGAAGAAGTAAACTCCCATGAGTTTTCTGAAGGTGTTTGAAATTCTTTCCAGCAGTGTAAAGAGCACTAATGAAGACCACTAAACGTAAAGGATTACAGCTGTCTCTTTAAGCTGGAGAAGACTTCTGCCTATCTGTTTTATGGAGGTTTTGAACCCATTCCAGTATCTTGATTTACCACAGGCAAATACTTACTTGAAGGATTGGGTGCCATTTCTTTATGTCTCTTCGACCTGGATGGCCTTAGCATCATACTGTGATCGTTCATAGCAAGCAAGAAGTTTTTCCCATTGAATAATTAAGTAGGTACAGTAGATCAGTGTGTCTTGGTTGGATCTCTTATGTAGCTTCTGTCTTCATTGACTATACTGAAAACAAGAGTGTTAAGAGAACTGTATGGTGTACTTGAGCGGGTCTTTGCCCCCCGTTGCAGCCACGATGTTGACGCGACTTTTCAGCGAGCCCAGCCTGGTCCCCGAGGTCCCGAAATTCGGCGGCTGGGCCGAGGAGTGCGAGGACGATGCCCGCAGCGAGAAGGAGGAGCGGGCGGGGAAGGGCTGCGCCCTCCCCGAGGAGCCGCCCGAGGGGGAGAGCAAGGAGGAAGGGGAGCTAGGCGGGGACGAGGAGGAGGAGGAGGAGGAGGAGGAAGGTTTGGAGGAGGCGGAGGGCGAGCGGCCCAAGAAGCGCGGCCCCAAGAAGCGCAAGATGACCAAGGCGCGTCTGGAACGCTCCAAACTGCGGCGGCAGAAGGCGAACGCTCGGGAGCGGAACCGAATGCACGACCTGAACGCGGCCCTGGACAACCTGCGGAAGGTTGTGCCCTGCTACTCCAAAACCCAAAAGCTCTCCAAAATCGAGACCCTCCGCTTAGCCAAGAACTACATATGGGCTCTGTCTGAGATCCTTCGCTCGGGCAAGCGGCCCGACCTGGTCTCCTACGTGCAGACTCTGTGCAAGGGGCTCTCGCAACCCACCACCAACCTGGTGGCCGGGTGCCTGCAGCTCAATTCCCGCAACTTCCTAACGGAGCAGGGCCCCGAGGGCGGCCGGTTCCACGGCCCCAGCGCCTCCTTCGCCGTGCACCCTTACCCCTACCCCTGCTCGCGGCTGGCCGCGGCGCAGTGCCCGCCCGCCGCCGGTCCCGGTGCCCACGGGCTGCGGACACACGGCTACTGCGCCTCCGCCTATGAGAGCCTCTACGGGAACGCGTCCCCCGACTACAACAGCTCGGAGTACGACGGCGGGCTCAGCCCCCCGCTCTGCATCAACGGCAACTTCTCCCTCAAGCAGGACTCTTCCTCCCCCGACCACGAGAAAAGCTACCACTACTCTATGCACTACTCGGCCCTGCCCGGCTCCCGGCCCGCCGGCCACAACCTGGTCTTCGGCTCGACGGGGGTACGCGGGGGGGTCCACTCCGAGAACATCTTCCCCTACGACATGCACCTCCCGCACGAGCGGGGCCCCATGTACGAGGAGCTCAACGCCTTCTTCCACAACTGACCCCCCGGTGATGGGGGGGAACCCACCACCCCCCCCCCGGAAGGATTTGGGGAGGGATGGGGGGGGCAGGAGGCACCGGCGGCGGCCCCCGCGGAGCGGCCCCCGGGGCTCCGCCGTGGGCTTTGGTGCAATACGGGGACCGGGACCCCGCGCCCCGCGGGGACAAAGTGCTTTTTTGGGAGGATTTTCCCTTTTCCTTCAATCCTTGCTCTTATTTACCCGTTAGTTACATGCTCAGTGTTATTGGTTTAGTCAAACTACCACTAGCCAGTCAGTTCAGTAATTAGTTAGTTAGTGAGCGACTTATTTATTCAGGTAAATCCTTTTTTACTTCAAGAATTCAGTTAAATTATCATTTATTAACGTTAAAATCTTACTTATTAAGTTAATGAATTAATAAGTTAAATTATTATTTCTTAAGTTAAATTATTATTTCTTAAGTTAAATTATTATTTCTTAACTTGAAGAATTATTTCTTTGGTTAAATTGCTATTTATTTGGTCATATTATTATTTACTTAATTTATTATTTACGTAGTTAAATTATTACATTTATTATTATTATTATTATTATATTTCCCGGGGGGGAGGCGCCCAGCGCGGCCCCGGCCTCCCCCGTTCACCTTCCGGAGCCCCCCCGGGCTCCCCCTTCTGCCCTTCGGCTCGAGCCGCGTCGTTTCCTTATTAATTCGTTTTCATTTCATTTTAGCTCTATATTTTTC
>JANHGB010021251.1:0-66903 GCA_026283785.1 Coracopsis vasa | reverse complement strand
CAGGGCTGCAAGAGACTGGGGTTTAAACCAGGGTGTGGGCTCCTCTGTAGCCAAATCAAAGTGTATACAAGAGTGTTGGTGTTACAAGTACTAAAAAGACTGTTTAAGAATGAAAACAAGTAATTAACTTGGGAAACTGTGTCCAGCTCTGTGGTCCATGACACAAGAAAGATGTGGACCTGCTTGAGTGAGTTCAGAGGAGGCCATGAAGGTGCTCTGAGGGCTGGAGCATCTCTCCTATGAAGACAGGCTGAGAGTTGGGATTGTTCAGCCTGGAGAAGAGAAGGCTCAGGGGAGACCTTAGAGCAGCTTCCAGTGCCTAAAGGGGGAGTGTCAAGAAGTCTGGAGAGGGATTTTTACAAGGGCATGTAATGGACAGGACAAGGAGTAATGGCTTTAAATTGACAGAGGGTATATTTAGATTGGATATTAGGAAAAAACGCTTTCCTGTGATGGTGGTGAGGTACTGGCACAGGTTGCCCAGAGAAGCTGTGGCTGCCCCATCCGTGTCAGTGTTCAAGGCCAGGTTGGATGGGGCTTTGAGCATCTTGGTCTAGTGGAAGGTGTCCCTGCCCATGGCAGAGCGTTGGAACTGTATGATCTTTGAGGTCCCTTCCAACCCAAACCATTCTATGATTCTGGCTATTTACAGGTGGTTCTTTGATTGTTCTAATGGTGGCGCTTAGGACCTGTATTTGAAGAATCTGCACAACCTCCCTTTTATGTGGTTTCCCCTTACCCATCCCAAGCATTGCCCTTGAGGGTAGGCACTGTTTGGAAAATCCCTTCCCTACCCTTGGGCGTAGCAGAGAGTTAATCCAGCACAGTGTTTAGTCTCATGATGTCGAGCCTTTAGCCTGTTCATATCTTGTCATAAAGCTTGGGTCAGCTGCACAGTGACCTGTGCTATGTCTAGCCTCTCACCACCAGCCAATGAAGTTGGGTTTAGTTATTTCTTCGTGGCTTAGGTGAGAGAGATGTAACTGATGGTATTGGTAAAAGAGTGGGAAAGGGGGGCTCACTGACATCTAGCAAAAAGCTTCCTTGATTTCAATTCTCTTAACTTTCCTTTTCTTCAGGAGAAGACTGATGTGGAGGGAACGCTGTTTGTTTACACAAGGTGAGGATTTACTGGTTCATGTCTGCAAATGAAACCTGTGGATATAGAAAAGCTAGCTAGGATGGACCGTGGTTGCATGAGTGAAATACTCCTCCTTGTCAGGGGTGAAAAGAAACTGAAATTGACAGAAGTGAATGTGGGGAAGAAAACACTGGGAAGGAGACATCACCTTGTGTTTGGATAAGACTTACAAGTGTGATTTAAATCTCAATATGGGTAAACCATAGGAATCTGTTATGTTGTTTTAATTAGTGAAATAAATAATGATATTCCTTAAAGTAAGAGAATTGTAGAACTAATGGAAGTATTGTGTTCCCTAAGTAGGGAACTTTAATACAGCTTGTGTCTGAGCATTCATTTTTCATGCATATTTAATTAAACATTCTGGATTATTTTAATGTTTTCTTTTAGTAGCAGCTCTAGTTGTGGCTTTTCAAGGCACTGGTTATACCATTTATTCTAGCATGTATGTCAGATCTGTTGTGAAGCCTACCCTATGTTTGAGTTTTCAAGTTAGTGCCCCAGCATTTGCCTGTGACTATTGTTAAAATCAGAAAATAATACATTAATCAGATCTTGCAGTAGCTGCTGGGATGGGACACCAAACCAGAAACTTTCTTCTTCAACATTTATGTTGATGAGGAGCTGGTATGAGAACTGAGAAAGCAAGAGATTGTTTTGAGAAGGTGAGAGATGAATGTGTGAAGTGACAGAGTTCAAGAGACCGTAAGCTTTGTGTGAAGTGAGAATGCTGGTTTTAATCTTTTGAGCTCTTTTGTACCAGCAGTGAAAATCATCATCAGTGATTTTTCTAAGCTGCTTTCAGGTAAGTGGAGACAAGATGCTGTTATAATTACCACCACATGAGGAAAGAACTGGCCCTTAGTTGTGGCAGCAGTAGATGGAGGTGGCTAAACAGAAGTAGTATTTCTCTGGTATGATGGTTTTAAAACCCCAGAGCTGACAGCATGTAACCTGGCACTTCTACCATCTGTGATCTTTCACTGTTCTTTTTGTTGCCTGAGGAAGTTTCCATTTACAGCAGAGATTGCTACCCTGGCTGCTCTATAGGCAGCAGTATGAAAAAGGTTGTGAGCTGCGAGTAACGTCACACGTTGCTCTCCGCTTAGTTTTAACTTTCATTTTCTGTGGCTTTGAATAAGGTCATGAAGTCTTTTGGAAAAGACATTGCCAACAGACCGTAGTTTGGAGACCACTGGTGTTGCCTTTGTTGCTTCTCATTGCTGTTGTAACAGTGGAAAGTAATGTGACCATTTTACTTGAGCTGACTTTTTTATCACCTATCTCATCTTCGTGAATTCTGAGGAGTGGTCAAAAAATCAGATTTCTAACTGGGTTAACACCAGTGGAAGTGGGCTGTTGTTCTTTTTTTAGGCAAACTACTGACTGTTGCAAGCAAGGATGCTTGATAAGGGTTTCACTTTGGTTTAATTTTCCATTGATTCCAATCCTGTAATGTAGGTTCCTGTGCTTTATATAGCATAGAGAAATGCAAACACCAGCAATTACCAGAGATGGCATTTTTTCAAAATGTTTAGCTGTCATCTTTTCCGTTATTGTCATACTTGGTTTGAAAGTAATGTCTCCTGTCAGGATTGCGATAGGTTTAACAGCTGACAGCAATGAAAGTTATTTAAGTGACCTGAAGTGTAATCCTCATGAATTATTTAGAGTCATATAATCATAGAACGGTTTGGCTTGGAGGGGCCTTTAAAGATCATCCAGTTCCAACCTGCCTGCCGTGAGCTGGAACATCTTCCACTAGACTAGCACTAGGTTGCTCAGAGTCCCATCCAGCCTGTCCTTGAACACTTCCATGGATGGAACATCCGCAGCTTCTCTGGGCAACCTGTTCCAGTTCCTAACCACCCTTGGTTTTTTTCTTGTGCTTCAGATGGTATGGAAAATCCTGTCTGGAATGATTGTAATCTGTAATTGTTAACCTGAGTATTAAAAAAATATACTTCCTCTGGCCCATGACTGAATCATTCTGCTTGCTGTTTTCTACTCCAGTGAGAAACTACAGGGTAGGTGGTGGTTGGGTAATGTGACGCTGATGATCTAAGACAGAGGGGCTCTTTGTATCATCTTGCGTGTTCAGAAGTTGTAGGCCTTATAACTTGAAGTGAAAACTGGACATGGAGATATTATTATGATGTGACTAAATCAATTGGTGTCAAATGGTAGTACCGGAGGTGTGGCATACTCTCCGTAGGTATTGTGAGACCAGCGGTGCTTCTGTTATTTCTGATGCATAATTTAGGGTTTGGCATAATTAAAAGGATTGCATGAAGCACTGCGAGAGTCTGTTGTTACTTCCTTGGCAACAAAACAAAACTATCATCTCTTTAGAAATAATAATTAAAAAAAAAAGCCCTGGACAATTTTGGAGACATTCAAGTAATTTCTTTTTTTTCTTAACTTAATATGATTTCTACTTGATAATTTTCAGATCAGCTTCTCCAAGGCATGGTTTCACAATTATGAACAGACTGAGCATGGAAAATCGAACAGAACCAATTACTAAAGACCTCGATTTCCAGCTGCAGGACCCATTCCTACTGTACAGAAATGCCAGATGTAAGTATGTGATATGTTGGGTTAAATACTACAGGAGTTAGCACCTCTTCAGAGTCTGTTCTTGGCTACAGCAGTCCAAATGGGTAGACTGCAGCTTTCAAGGGCGGAAACTAGCTGGTTAACAGTTACAATTGAAGGAATGCATTTTGCTTTTTGAGGTGCTGAAAGAGAGGCTTTTGTTCAGTGCTTCCTAAAATGCCACTCTAAAGAAAATATTAGAATGTGTGTAACAGTAATCTCTTCAGTTAACTGACAAATAGAAGACTTTTATGGTTGTGTATATGTGGTGGGCTTAGAGACTCACAGAGATATTTTGTGTGTTCTGAATATATGCTAGTAAGCGCTAGGAAGTATTGCTGTAAATCAGATCTACTAAGGACTGGAGTAATATTTGTAGTCTTTTTTTTTTTCTGCATAAAAATAGACAAATGCAGCAAATTCAAACCCTGTCTTCTGCTGTAGCTCCAAAATACTGTCCTTGTAGCAAGTTGGGAGGCAGATTACTTCTTGACTATTAGGGCTAATACTTGACAACATAAGTGTTGAGCCTGATTCAAACCCTGATGAAAGACAAACCTATTACTTTGGGCTCCATGTTATCTTGCATGATTATACAAGAATTAGCAAGTGTCAGGCAAACTCAGAAATACGTGGCAGACATGAGAAAACTGTTCTTTTACATGCAGATATACATGCAGACTGTTACAATGGGCAATTATATGAGAATGAGCAGTTATAAATACACAGTTTATATCTGTACTTGGAAGCAGAGCTGCAGTACAATCTATGCTTTGTGCTTGATGCATAAAAGCAGACTGCAAAAAATGTTTTATGTAAACTGTGGTGCAGAAGTGTTCCCTCTGGATGAAGTAAAAGCAGAGGAAATTTGTGGCATACAAAGCAGCCCAGTTTGATAATCTACTAGACGTTTTTACTGCGTAAACTAATTGGGAGTTGAAAGGTATATCAAGAAGGAATCCTGTTGTTCACGCACACTGTGTGGTAGAAACAATAGAGAAATGACATTTTAAATAACCTAAATTAAACTTCTGTTTTTGCAAGTATTTGGTATACTGACAAAAAATAGAAATTCCCAAAGAAACTGGAAAGTGATGCAGACATCTCCAGGCTAACATAGACTAGACGAGACATAAGGAATTTAAATACCATGAGACCTATTTATCCCATCTGACTTTGAAGTCTTTCCTATGTGTATGTAATATTTTTTAATCTCCTTTTGAAATTCCGTTAGGAGTTTATGTATGTATAACTAATCTACCTTTTGAAATCTGATCTATTAATTTTTCATTTTTGTGAGACAGTTGGTATAAAGACTGATCAGAAGTTGTCATAACTCTGCTGACATGAAGGAAGATGGTCTGTAGTCTGATAGTACATATAAACTGTGATTGGTTTGTAGTTAGGATTAAAACTGGGGGCTTCGAGGAGTGTACGCTATTTGTTCACTGAGAGATGTCAGAATTTTAGATTTTCAGGGTCTCAAATATAAGTACTAACGTGTACCTCCGAGCAGTGGGCCTATGCCCAGGGCTTCTTGGCTAGTTGTGCAACAGGAAAATGAGTTTTTCTGTCTAGGCAGTGGTTCTTTTAGATTAGTTGACTGCTGAACTGTGTTTGCACTGCATCAGGGCCTTCTCTGTTTCTCACGTTGCCCTGCCAGTGAGTAGGCTGAGAGTACGTAAGAACTTGGGAGGGGAAACAGCTGGGACACCTGACCCCAACTGACCCCAGGGAAACCCCAGACCATGCGATATTGTGATCAGCAATAAAACCAGGGGGAAAAGGAGGAAGAGGGATGTATTTGTCTTACAAATGTCTGTATACACAGTATTTGTCTTCCCAAGTGACCACTACACATGAGGATGCCCTGCTTTCCTGGAAATGGCTTAACATCTGTCTGCAGATAGAAAGTAGTGAATGAATTACTTATTTTGCTTTGCTTGTGTGCACAGCTTTGTTTTACCTGTTAAACTGTCTTTAGTCTTAAACCCACAAGTTTTCTTACTTTTGCCCTTCTGATTCTCTCCCCATCCCATTGAGGGGAAGGGAGAGAGCGGCTGTGTGGACCTGTGCTGCTGGCTGGGGTGAACCTACAATACCTACAATTCGCCAGTGGCAACATGAAAGTAACACCTTTCTTTCTTTCAATTTAGGATCTCTCAGCCACAAGATCTGATAGCTTCTTGACATCGTGGTACTCTTTACTGTATCATTCCTTTGAATGCAACCATGAAAAAAGAAACAACAGGCTCTCCAGTCTGTAGTTTTATAAAGTTATCTTCAGCCTGGATGTGTGGGTCTGATTTTTAGCAGTTGGATCTAACCGTGGGTAAATTTTGTTGTATGAGAGAAGGTGCATGTTTGCTTTACTAAAAAAAATCCACTGGTTTAGGATTTCAGTATCAGGTGTGTTCCAGGTATGTGTTCCAGCAGTATGTTACCTGTACTTACTTATCTTCTAAATACCCTTAGAAAGGCTTAATCATTAGTTCTTCAAAAAATCTGAAGGTCTTGGTACTTCAGAAGGAAAAACTGTCGTTTTCTCAGATTTTCATGGAAATATCTAGGTTTCCAGAGCAAGCTGGCATTACAGATCCATAGAAGAAAAGTTATTTACCAACTCATTTGACCTTTAACAGTTTTCTTTAGGTCCTTACAGATAGTTCACATGGTGATTTCTCTGCTGAGATGCAGATACCTCTGGCCCTTTCTTCTTTACTGTGTATTTCAAAGCCTTTGCTACCTAAAATAAAGGAACCTCCTCAACATTAAGTATCTGTTTTCACTCAGGTCTCACCTAAACACAATTCTGAGTATCAGTCTTGAATTTGCTATATGGATGCTTTCTTTGTGTTTTGCTTTATTATACAACTTATTTTTATTATTTTTTGCAAAAGTAAGGCTTCAGGCTTCTTCCTTATTAAATGGGGCTTTCATCCAAAACTGGGTTTTTTTTACACCCTAATCTTACAATATTATTTTTATCTCTTTCTTCCAGATACTAATGAGGAGTACTCAGTGGTAGCTGTTTACTTGGCAAAATGGTGGACAGTTTGGCAGTAATACTTAACAGGATCTGGAAACAAGTTGTCTTTTGTTTTACTTGGTTACTTCTCACTCTATTTTTTCATACATATCTTATTAGATACAACAAAACTAGCAGAGTTTCCTCTGTGTCTCTAATTGGAATAATTGCTTTCCCATATAACAGGACTTATGTTTGGTGTTTGTGACTGTAAATTCCAGAAAAATACAAAAGCAAGCATTTGGAACAATAAAGAAGTCCTGCCTGGTGTTTTGTTTCTTTTAATATTCTAAATGTTTGTTGAAACCAACTTAATTTCAGTACAGCTGAATATCTATGGCTGGCTGTATCATACAGTCAAAAATAAATGCTTTTGCTCTTGGCAGGAAAAGGTGGTACTTGTGTACAACAAGTCTGCCAACATTTTGTCATGTTATAGCTATTATTTTGTAAAGATTGCTTTGCATCCAATATATGATGACAATGGAAAAAGCTTTCCAAAATTGTACACAATAAATATAAGTTTTATGAATACTTAAAATAATTTCTTTTCCCTTTTTGCTATATTGCTTTTTGTATTTCTTTTATTGTTCCATATGATCTTGGTCATGTAAATTTGAAATACTGTCTAAACACCGTGTTGCAGACACATACTGTCTAATCTCAGGACTTTTCAGGCTGAATTTGGGATCCATTGCGGTTAATGTTTGCACTGATCCACTATTTTGTGGAAAAGTTTAGTTTGGGAAATCTGTTAGGCTAAAACTAGGGTTATTCATTTTAAAGCCAGGAAGGAAGCTCAAATTACAGTTTTGAATGCCAGCAGAAATCCTTGTCCACCAAGAAACAGAAGGTTTATGGATCAATGGTATTTTCAGTGTGACTTTTAAACTGAAGTTGTTATCTGCAATTTTAGATGCTTTCTTTCTGAGAGCAGGACAGTAGTTCTATTTCTGTTTAGATCATCCAATGATTGTAAGTGTTTAAAAAATTTCCTGAGTTTTATATTTGAGTAACCTTAACTACATAATTACTACTTTTTTCCTTAATGTTTGGTGATATTTACTGTGGAAACCAATGTTTAGAACCTGTTGCTTAAGACTTGTTGTGGTTAATATGACATAGTTCAGAAGAAAGGCTTAACTACAAATTACTGGTTAAACTAAATTCATTTTCTGTCTATCAGAACCCTGAAAATTTAGTATTGTTTTCCTATATTCCCACACTGCAAAAACATTCAGTAGATGAGATGGTATGGAGAGGGAAGTTTGCCACCTGTCTAAAGAAACAGCATGATATTTTTGGGGCTGAGGGGAATTTGTAGGTGGTTGTTGGGTTTTTTCCCTGTAGATCAGAATTATTTATGCATGAAAATTTCTCAAACTATTATTTTTCATTCTTAAATTCTATGTTGCAGTATCGTAGAGCCCTCTCGAATAGAACAACTTAATCTTCTTGGAGACTGTGGCTCATTTCAGTTCACCCTTCTAAATAAATACATCCTGATAAAAACTAAATGGGCAACAAGTGCCCCACTTCTGTAGGCATTTCTGGAGACCCATTGACCCTGCAAGTAGTGTTCCTCTTGTAGAGGATGTCTTAGTTTAAAGACTATTAGAAGTTTACTTCCTAAGGGAAAGCAGAAGACAACAGTAATAGAATTTGAATGATATGTAAAAATGAATATGTCATGAGAAACAATCTTCTTTTGGATATTACAGTATCTTTTTTACCCTGAAATGTTTGCAGTCTATACTACATTATATATTCTGTAACTCAATATTTAAAATCTCTTCTTTCCTGTGAAATGTGTTTTTACTTGAGAATGAAACCAGCACTTTGGTGGTTAAATTTGCATATTTGACCAGTAAACAACTACTTCCTCAATTGTTTCTATTGAGACAGGAAAAATTGATATCCCAGGCTTTATTTTTATGGTATAATAGAGTTTCTGTTTAGTTTTTCGTGTTGGTAGAAAGGTCACTTTAAAACGCAGAGCCTTATTTGTTAGCCTCCTACCTGCCAACACACAGTATCTAGTCCAATAACAACAACAACAAAAAAAAAACCAACAGGATGAATGCAGTAAATTGAAATGTGTATTTAATCAGTTATTCCCCAAATGCTCATTGGTCTTCTTGAATTTTGAAATGGGTATCTTTAAATGTTTTTAACTTCATTCACTTCATATTATTTTTCTTTAAATTTAGTGGTCTGCTGATTCATAAATGCTCCATGGCTTTCTGTTGCTGCTTCATTAAGTGAAACACAATGTTTTTGTCACAGCTGAATAACTTAAAAACAGTTGTTCTGAGGTTATGTTTGATGGCAGTATAATTATTCTCGCCTGCTAGAACCTGCAGGTTTTCTTGAAGAAAATACTTCTGTAGTTTAAAACTTGGAAAAATGTTTGTCCTCTTGGAACAAAAGTGTTTGAAAAGTGAAAGCTCAAACTATAGTAATTCAAAGTAATTTTGGCAGAAGGACCTTGCCCTTGTTAGAGTTACATTCTTCTTAGCCATGTTGTTTGCTAAACAGATTTGGCTAAAGTTTTTTTTAAAGGCCTGCCTGGACTGACTACTGCCATTTGTTCAGAATACAAATGTTTGTGGTTTACCTGAGGTTCTGTCCTTGGAGACATTTTTGTCTCAGAGAAATAAACAAATAGTTCCTCCTTCTTCCAATTCCACTCTCTGTCCTCTAATCAGCATTATAAAAATTCATCAGGCATCCAGCAAGACAGAGTAGCAGCAGAGGTCACAGTTATCTTCCCTGGGTGTTACTGACCTCAAAGTGAAACCTCAGTTTTGCTGAGAGCATTGGAATGCTGACACTGTTAAGCATAGATATTGTTTTCCTTTTTAAATTTAAAAGAAAAATATGCATACTGAAAATACGTTAAAGTTGTAGTAAAAGTTGATTCTAAACCCAGAAAATGAAGGTTGCAGCATGAGTTTTGTCCTGTGGCATGCATTTATTTATTTTAGAAACCTGTTCTATAGTTTGTCTCCAGCTTAACTATTTTGTAGTTGGTCATATGCAAATTTTCTTGAGAAGCAAATAAATAGGAGTAGGAAGAAACTTGCCTGTCAGATGTTTAGTGACAGTAATTTTTTCTTTTCATGTGAGATGCTGTCTGGCTCTCAGTTTACTGACTTCCCTGTACCTACAATCAGAAATTATCTGTTCCTAAACCAGTTTATAAAAGCATATATAAAAGCATTACTTATTTCCTATTACATTTCCTATATCGTTGCCTCCCTTTGTGGGCTGTACTTCAATCTGCTAATGATTTTAATGTGCTAAGAAGATGGTAAAAATTGCTTTGGAATGTGGAAAAAAAAATGAATTGCCCCTTTGAAATGGTATAGATATTAATTTACATTTTTATAAATAGAAAGATGAAATAGGTATATTTATAGATTTAGATTTTTGTGCTTCGTCTCATTTTAATTTTCAAGGATGCCTAAAAATCTTCAGTGCTTGCCTGTTGAAATATAAAAATATTATTGTAACTTGCGTAACTAAATGCTGTTTTGCAGTTGGGTGTTGATGGACATGCAGTGGTGCTGACTCAAAGCAGGTGAATCTTAAGATTGGGGATCATGACCTTGCTGTTAGTGAGTTTGCCTGTTCTAGAGTTTATGCCTGGTTTTGCAATCTGTAACTAAAGTCTGTGGAAGCAGGAATGGATTTTTAGCATAGTGAAAGGGACAAGAGAATTTGTTGTAAAGGAGTATGCAAATTGCTTAAAAAATAGATTGATTGAAAAAGTGCCATAGAATATACTTTTCTGTGGTAAATTGTAGTTGATCATAATTTCTTCTTCTAACTCTCTGTCTTCCTGAAGCTATCCCTATTTTGAGGAGAAGGCTGGAATAAATGACCTGCAGAGGCCCCAGCCAATAAACGAAATTATTAATGTTATTCTAGAATTAGCCAATATTGGTTAATTCTACTAGGTCATTTGGGATTTTTTGTGTGTGTGTGTTTATTGTGGAGAGTAAATGTAGTTCTGTGATGTAGGTTTTTAGGGTTCAAATGAAAAAAAAACCCGAACATAAAACAGAGGAGAAATTGTAATAACCCTTTTTTGGTTTTTGTTTGTAAGGCAAAATTGTTTGGACTAATAAGTATTTCTAAATTTATTTTTTCCAGGTTACTTTATTATTTGTATTTTCCTTTAAATATGATGTATGTTTTTCAGTGGAAGTTGTACATGCCAGTTGTGAAGGCCTTAAGATTAAGATACAAGTTTTGATAGGTAATATCCATGTCCTTTGCCACCCCACCCGGTTCAGCACAGATAACTGCTATTCAGACTTTCCTCAAAGGCCATTTTTGCTGTTTCTTCCTCATGGTTCCTAACCTGAGGATTTGGTAGTTGCAGAAGTCTTTGACTGAACAAAACAATTTAGAATGCTTTGCATTTGTAAAGTAGCTTTTTACAACTGTAACTATGATGACTGCAGCCATCTTTTTGCTCTAATGGTGTGTTTCTGCTGTGTGATGAAGGTGATTAAAAAAAAAAAAAAGTGTAGTAATCCTAATATGCCTTTTCAGTTTTGTGGAATGATGGAGTCCAATGTGTATGTCAGAGAAACTATATGTCATGTGAGAAGAAACAAGCTAAGGAACTAAGATAAGAAAGCTATGTAGGTTTTTTTGATGGCTGATAATTATTTTGTGTATGGAGGAACTCTATCCCTGCCTGAGCAAATAGATTGGTAGGTAAAGTATATGGAATAGAATTAAAAGCATGTCTCAAGCCTCCTGCAGTTGTAGATGAGTTTCTGTATAGAATAGGAGCAGAATACTGCACATATCTGCTAAACACAGTTCTTTGTTTCCCATTTATGGATGTTAGCATATAAGCAACGTATTAGCTTGCCTGGACATTTACTGCTGAGAGTGTACTGCCAGTGCTGGGAATTCCAGACATCTTTTCAAGATAAGATAGGCATATGATGCAGTAAAGCTCTAGAGTTCAAGTTGGAACAGATAATTTTTTTTTTAAAGAGGTTATCTTCATGTGACTACCTGTATACCCTCTAATTCATACACACCTCCTTGTATAGCATAAACTGATAGATGTTTCCAGGTCAGTGTAAATATGCCTGCATGTTTCTTCTGCAAATGAAAATACTACAGAGCTAGTTGTTTTTCAGCAATCTCTTGTGTAACCCCCTTTTCAGATTAGTCCCTTCACACACACAGAGATGCATTTAATATTTTGAGCTTTTGTGTGTTTTAAACTTCTCAGGCTTTTTCTCTACAAAAAACCTCTTTTTCTTTCTTGTTCCTTATACCTACATACCTTTTTTTTTCCTTTTCCCTTTTGTATCAAAGTAAAGTAGGAAAGTGATGTTCATTGGATTCTCAAAAGAATATATTACCAAGAGAAGCTATCGATCTACTTAACTCCATAGATTTGAGACTTATCTAAATCCTGTGGTAGAGGAATCACACACACAGCACTTAACAGTACATTATCCACAACTGTTACTATAAGTTATTAGTGTAGTTTCATATATTATACAGACTGCTGTATTTAAATAGTAACGGAATAGTTATCCCAGCAGGTAGATACCAATGCAGTTTGCGTGCACAGAACTGGGTAATGTCTTACCTCCAGGCTTGATGTAGAAGCAGTTAAGCTGAGTTTCATGCACCAGCTTCCCCTTATACTTCGTTTCAGGTTCCGCTGGCTGGTGGCTGGCTAGCGGGTGATACGCTTGTCGAACAAAGGCTTGAAACATTTTAAAATTCCAAGGAGAGTTGAAAAAGCTGAACCTGAGTGTATATTCTGTGTATAGTGAAGATAAATTCCTTTTGGTCAGTTGTTTCTTACTTGAGAGTTACTTTATAAAATTGCCTGGTACAGAAGTTAAAACCTGAAGGTTTCTCTAAAGTACTGATAACTTGGTCTTTTAATCTAGAGTCTGTTTTCTAGCTCTTTGAAACTCTGCAGTATCTTTTGCATTATTCTTCCGTTCCTTGCTCTGCGCTCCTAATCCTTTTCTTGTCCTCTGTGCCCTATGCTCAGTCGGAGCCTTCTCCTCCCCCTGTGGTTTTTCAGGAAAACTTGGATTGAGAAGTGAAGATAATGGGCGCCATCCACCCGTCAGCTCATCACCTCACCGAGCCATGACGATCTCTGGTTTCTGTATATCAGCACAGACTTCTCTGATAATATCCTCTTGTGTCTGAAAAAAATAGGTTTGTCTAGTAGGGGGTGGACTTCACTCCTGACATAGCCAGAAAACTTCTCATGGAATGTGAGCTTGCTCACTCATACTCTTTTATATGTGTGTATATATAAAAATATTTGTGACCTTCTCTCAAAACATGGAAGATAAATATGTGAGCAAGTGTATCCCACAGCGCATATACAAGCTGCTCACTTCTGTCTAGTATTGATTTAATACAAGCTCTTGAGAGCCTCATCAGCTCTCTCTTCGTCAAAACAAACCTTAAATCGGCAATAAACAAAACTTTTCAATTACAGGAGGAAAAAAGAAAGAAACCCTTCTCAAGTATAAGAGAGCATACCCTTTAAAGGACAAGGAATGTGTTCTATACAGAAACACGGTGCAACTGCTCCAGTGGAATTCCACTAGGGCTGCAAATGCAGTGTTGCTTTTTTGTCTTAACTGGCATACAAACTCGTAACAGTATTTGGCTTAATATTTGCTGTCTGCTCTGCTCTGATGGTTGCAGCTGCAGCCCAGTTGTTGGTTTTGCAATGCAGAGCTTGCTTTAATAAATTTTAATGAAATGTAAAGTCTTCATATCATAATGTATTGCTTAAAGTCAATCTTAAAAAGAGAAAAAGTGGGTTTTACCTGCTAGCTTCACTGTTTTAGACGTACATACTGCTAGGTCTGTTGGAGCCTGTTTCAGTAATCCTTTTGCATAGCAGAAGTATTATTTATATGAATAAAACCAGCCAGAGATCCTGTAGCCAGGGAAAAAAAAAAAAAAGTGATGTAAGACACATGCTTCAGGTCAGAAGTCAACAGTAAAGGGACTAGGAAGATTCTTCCTGTGAATCCTCTACTGCTGGTCATTGTCTTAGACAGGATATGGACTTTCAGTTTGATGAGCTCCACCAATTCTTTTGTCTTTGTCAAGCAAACTGCCTTCCTGTAAAATTTCAATATTATTTGCTTTGCAACATCCAGTATTAAATCTTCTACACAGGAATGTGTAGCATCTCTCAATGAAAAGGTTAATGAAATCTCATAATAATTAGAAAAGGAGAGAAATAACATTGGATATTTATATAAGGTATCATATGCCTTCCTGTAGTTCTTTACTGCTTTTTTTTGTTGTTGTCATCTCTCTTCCAGTTTTATTCTGGTTTCTCTCACATGAATATTTTGTACATCCTTTCTCTCAAACAGAAAACAGAGGTTAAAATTTGCCTTGAGAGAGTTAAAAGCTGAAGGAGGGGATAGACTGAAGAACCAGAAGATGATTACTGATATGTTTTATTCCTAAAGGATTTTGCATGAACTAGTAAAATACTGCTGACTTCTGAAGCAAAATGAAATGTGCACTTTTACTTTTTGTATTAAAATAATACAATTATTGTAATGAAAATGACCAATGCAAAATTTCAAATTTTTATTTAATTTACATGTATCTCTAGTCTATATTCAGGGATTCAGAATTGTGGGATATCTCCCAGTGCTGCTATTATGAAATATCTAGCAGCTAATATAAAATTAGTTTGGTAAATGTGGGGATTTTTTTCTGTTGGATTACAGGTTTAAAACAAAGAAATGCTTGCTGCTTAAATTGCATTTTCTTGGTGACAAATTTGATCTGAGGCATACATTTTTTTTTTCCCTCTATACGTATACTGTCATGGAATGTCTGGTTTACAAGAAGGCAGAAAAGTCAGTAACCTGCTAGTTTTTGTAGTAATCTGAAGACTAACTCCAGTAGTTAAAATAAAATTTGAAAATATATACAAACATGTTAAAAAATAATTACAGCAATCAAAAGAAAAAAGCATTAAGGTAGCTCAAAGACGTATTTGTATCTTCATGAAAGAAATTACTAAGTTGCAACTTTGGCAAGAAAAACGTGGGTCATAAAGTATTAATAAAAATGTATAAAATATGTTTTAAGATTAAGTGTAATGACCCTTCAGTTTTCAAGCATGTGAAAATGCAGTGGCCATATGTGAATGATAAAGGGTTCAAGGTGTAGCCAGCTACTGAGATTTAGCTTGTGAGTGCAGCATGAATCTACCCACAACTGGAGTAAACCTATTACTGTTTGCCTGTCATTATGTGGGAACAGTGGAAGTCACTTCTGTGCATGTGCATTTGTATTGTATCATTAAAAATTGTACATCAGAATTTCAAAAGGCAGCTCTACAGATAAGCAGGTGTTGTTGAAGGCAATGTAACAGCTGACTATAAGAGAAGGAAAGGCTACAGAGTAGTAGAGAAGAACTTTTAAATGTGTTGTCTTTGACATGTTGACAGGCTGTGGCAAATCAGTGAAAGCAAAACATAAGATATGCTGTAAATGTGAAATTAAACATTTGAAATTTCAGGAGGAGTAGTTAACTTTACCTTTGCCTATTTCTATGTGGATATTTTTATTCTTTTTCTAACAATTTCAGACATAGAGATGGTTTAGGGAAAATTAAGAAATTGCCTGCCTCTCAAATGATGGCGTGTACAGAGCATACAAATGGAAAAACACAAAGTTGATTTTTTAAATTCGGTTAATCTTATGGTATTACTTAGCTGTTACTTGTTACAAGAACAAGTATATATATACAAACGGCTTAGACTTTTAAGAACTCAGTCCAGATCTGCAAATATATTTCCATTACTTAGGATCTGAAGGTATGCAGTGAAGAAATAAGAGATGAGATCACAACAGTCAGAATTAGAAACATCATCTATAAAGTTGCTTATTTTCCTTTTTGCAGCCCTCTTTGAAGTCATTCATAATTTTGTGGGAATTAAACCATTTGGGATGACAGGTCTTCAGAGTGATTATAGTAAAAAAAAATCAGGTTTCAGGAAGAAATAAAATATCATGCTATTAAATGCCTATCTGATGTTAAGATATTCTTCTTTCTTTTTTTCCTTCTTTTCTATTGTCATGGTTTAACCCCAGCTATCAGCTAAGTACCATGCAGCCACTCGCTCACTCTCCTACCCACTCCCCAGTGGGATGGGGAGGAGAATCGGGAAAATGTAAATACCTGTGGGTTGAGACAAGAACAGTTGAATTATTAAAGTACAATGTAATACTAATACTGCTATAGTACAATTGCTTATGACCCATGACCCAGCCCCTCCCCAGGCAGTGATCAGTCCCTCCTAGACAACTCCTTGCAGTTTATATACTGGGCATGATGTGATATGGTATGGAATATCCCTTTGGCTAGTTCAGGTCAGCTGTTCTGGCTATGCTCTCCCACCCCAAGTTCTTGTGCCCCTCCTCACTGGCAGAGTATGGGAAACTGGAAGTCCTTGACTTAGGGCAAGCACTACTTAGCAACAACTAAAACATTGGTGTCTTATCAGCATTGTTCTCCGACTAAAGCCAAAACACAGCACGCTACCAGCTACTAGGAAGAAAATTAAATATCCCAGCTGAAGTCAGGACATCCATTTTACTGAAAAATCAGTAGAGTTTGGAAAATAATTTGAACTTGATTACAGCTCTGGTATTAGAGATGTACTTGGGTGTTTGCTAGGTATCTCAGAGATGCATTTTAAAAATCATTGGGAAGATATTCTTAGATTTGACTAAATTATAAAAACCATGATGTTCAAATCTGATGAGTCCTTTACTAACCATGTATGTCCCATACAGTAGAGCAGATTTTATCCTTACAGGTGCAGAAGCCCAGATACTCACCAAAAACTAAAAACAGAAGAAACATAACAGAAGCTGCTGCTTTTCTTAATCTAGTAGAAGGCAGGATGGAAATAAAAGAGCTGCAAATTGAGAAGGTGAAGGCAGCTCCTTCCTATTCTTTCAAATAACAGCAAACTTTTTTTTTTGCTGCTAGGTTGCAAGGGCAGTGTTGTCCCCTTCTTGACTGAGAAGAATTCTCATTGATTTTATCTTGTTGGTACAATGTGATGTGCAGAATCAAGCAGAGAGTGTGGTTTCTGTTTTAACCTCTTTCGCTGGTGATAGTGTTAAGCTAATATAAGCTTTTCTGCTAACAGAAGTTATGAATGTATATTGAGCCAGATTTGTGTAATGGCATTTTTGTAATATGTTCAATGATTCCTGTAAATCAGGGCCTGGCTTCATTTCAGTGCATTGAATATACGTTTTATGGTTTGCTGTAGAAAGTTAGTAGAGAATATAGAGTAAGCTAACACAGGTGATAGTTTCAGATGTTGAAGAGTTGTGTGTCTATTTCACTGAGCCGTTCTCTGGTGGTATTTCTTTCATAGAAAGAATGCTACTGTTGACTCAGGATATTTGGATTTGATTTGTAGCCTTACTGTAGACTTCTTCACTTACCTTTCTAATGTCATTGTCTAGCATTCTTTTATATATTTTTCTTTCACCCACCATTTGTTTTTCTTAATACCTCTTCACTTGGCTTTTACGCTCCTTGAATGAGACTGTTTAATCATTTCCGTTATAAAAGGCAGTGGAACTTCAGTCTGACGTGGACATTTCAGAAGTCTATTGTGAAATAGTAATGAGAACCACTTGTTATTTAAGAACAACTTAGAAATAATAACATTAAAGGATTTATTAAGAACAACTTGTTATTTTAGAAATTGATAGTCTAGCATCTACAGACTTCCTGCCTTAATTTCAGTGTTATGCATCATCATGGTTTAAAAATTATTTGGAACTGATGATGCAACGTCAGGCGATGTGACTGGAAAACCAGTGGTGGGCGGGGGGAAAATAAATGCACTAAAAGCCAGATGGATCATAACATAGATGCTATTCCTGTGTCGTGACTAAAAATTTCTTGTAGCATCAACAGAATACGATTTTAAAGGAAATCTGGAAAATTCAGTTTGCCTTTGGGCTCTTTTCCAAAAACTAAAGAACCTGCTGATGGACTCTTACATCTGCTGAGCTTTATGGAAATAAATGGATCAATGGGCTTTAAAGTTCCCTACAGTACTGACATAATGTTAGCTTTGAGGCTCTTTAAGGCGCATTGCAGTGAGGCAATCTTGTTTATGTCTGCTACAGAATTGACATTTTTTTCATAAAGAATTTCTGATAAATTTTGATTAAAAATCTGCCTGAAGTCAGGCTATCACAGTAGAGCCACAGACATGATTTAATAAACAATCCACCATCTCTAAGTTGTCCCCTTTTTGCCTCATGAAATCAAATATTTGCTGAGTCTATCTGGAAGTCTGTAACACAACTGTCATGACTGGCAGAAGATGGCAGGGATATTTCAGGGTCCATCCTAGTAAAAAAAAAATTGTTTCTTGTAGTGATTTTTAAGGCATAATTCCAGGCAGAATTAAACAGATGGTGGTGGGGAACTTTCTCTTGACTTTGGAAGTGTTCGAAATCACTGAACACTGTCAAACCATATGCTTTTGGGGAAAGGGGTTTTGAGGGGCTTTAATGTTTTATTGGGGGTTTTGTTGTTGTACAGTTTCATGTTATTTTTGGATTTTTTTTTTTTTTTTTTATTTAAGAAAGCTGCTTGGATAGTTCCCTCCTCACTTAAATTTGACTGGTCAAGCTGAAAACCAGCTTTTTTCACTCTCAATGTATGATCATCAGTTTGCATTAAGATGCAAAGGATTCTTTTCCATTTAATAACTGGCTTTGTTTCCTGATTGATTATAGAATCATAGAATGGTTTGTCATATGTAATGTTTTAAACATTTGAAATAATGGAAATACAAAGTTATCCTTTTCCCTGTCTATAGTAAAAGTTCCCCAAGTAAGTAGGTCAGGAGCCTTATCAACTTTTAAATGAAAGAGCTAAATGTTTGATTATTTAAGTTGTTGGGTTTTTTCAGCAGCTTTTTAGGAATTTAAGTTAAGCTTATATCAAAATACAGCTTTTTCTTGCTTTAAAAACTCTTGCCTTGCTTCAGTTTCTTTACATTTTATTGCCTGGGACATCATAAAAAATTGGTTCCTCTTTGAGAACTTCCAGAAATACCAAGATACATCTAAGCTGAATTTCCATTATTTAAAACCAAGTAAGTTTTATATATAATTTGTATTGTACTGCTTTACACAATGTAGAGAAGCAAGAGACCTAAAAGTTCCAGTACTATTGATGAGCCACATCACTATCAATATGGCGGTATAATAGGAAATTTAGTATTCTTCTAGTGGTTTGTTTTTAAATATCTTAACAGCTAAGCAAAATTTTGTGTTTGAAAGAAGTTTAAGGCTGTAAAGAACTAAAATAACTTTAAGACTCCTAACTAGCAAAATCCAAAATTAAGGTGCAATCTCTCTTTTTTGCTTATGAAATTTTAAATTATGTTATCATCTTCTTTTGTAATAAGGGCTTTGCTGCAGTTATCAAACAGTCTGAATGGCATTCATGTAAAGAGCAGCCACTCAGTATTTCTGTTTTTTCATCACTACTGATATGTGGGACTGTTGCTTTGTTATATGCCACTGAAGTTCTGCGCTAGGGACAGAACTGTTAATTGCTTTTTTTCTTGTTGTTTTCTGTGATACTAATCAGTATAATAACTGATAAATAATGAATAAGCTGAACTGTTGTACCTTGCTCAGTGTAGAAGTACTATTCTCCCCATTTTACAAATTGGGATCCTAGGGCAGAGTAGTTACAATTGCAGAGATCAATTAAATGTAGGATGTCTGACATTAATTACTCAGACCTGATTTTTCCAACATCATTCATATGTTCAAACTCACTTCATATGGACTTAAGTTGTGATTATAAGTAGTTGGTGTTTTTGCAAGTTATGCATTCAAATCTTAGACCGAGGTTTAGGGCCTCAAATCTAACACTGGGAAATGTAGCATACGCAGTCAGTGACAGCCACTTAAGATGACATTTCACAACTTACGTATCATTGCATAATATCTCTGAGGCAGTGTCAGAGATGGAATTCAACTTGCCAAGATAGTGTGCAGCTGCCGTAGCTGCAGGGTTTTTATATCGTCTTTCCTTTGTTGTAGTCCTCTCTTGCTTTACACTGTAGAGCAGGATGTAGACCGTCAACAGTCAAGTCTCCTTTACTACTGGAGCTGAGCAAAGGGGAAGGAACATCATATGCCTATATTGTAATTGTAAAGATGGTATCAGGGACAAAGGGATTACATCTGCACTGGAGCAGAAGAGCACAGAATCAGCATGGCATGCTTTAATTCATGTTTTAAGTAGATGAAAAATTATCATTGTGAATATAACCTATTTCAGTTCTTTTTTCAGTAGGTCCTACAAAATGGAAGCTGCAATATTCTAAAAGTGCTAGGAAAAGAAATGAAAGCATTGATAGTTTGCTGAGTAGTCAAACATTACAGCAGAGAGAAAAGATGACCAACATAAAGGTTTCTGGCTACCTCATAAGATGTGTGTAAGGGAACTGCTGTTTAATATAGCCAAGTGTGGATATACATATTCAGGAGCAGGAGTCTAGGCCATACGTAGGGGATAAAGTTCCTTAAGAAGCTTGATACCAAGAATAAAACATTAAAATTAAAGTATAATTTTATTTATTTATTTTTACTACCAGTGAGTGTAAAACAGTATTTAGGTACAGTGAGTCTCTAGTCAGTAGTTATGATATTGTTGCATTTATTTTTACCATGGTTAAGTACTGTAGGCAGTCTGTGAAGCAATAGCTTTAAAATAATGTGCTACAGGTAATTTGATAATGGAAAGACTTTGATAATGGAAATGTCTATCCAAAAGACAAAAATCTAGTAGCTGGAAGTTGAAGCTAGATAAATGAAGAGTAAAATAAATAATCCTAGAGAAATGCCTTCCCTTTTAACAGGATGCTTAATGTGAATTATGAAAGTTGATGAATTCTTCATCACCATAATAAATAAAAGTTTCAGATTTTGAGAGGTTAGAAATTGTCATCTATAATTCTGGTAGATAGCAGCTGTCAGCTTCTGCTTATAAATAGTATCGAGTGCTCTAGTGTTTGTGAGGACAGGAGAAATCTGTAGCCAAAAAAATGAAAATTGTAAGGCAGAAGCTGTAGAATTGGCTCTGAAGTCATGATTTAAAACTTAAATAGTGTACTTCCTTAAATTCAATCACTGAGCTATATTAAAGGAGCTTGACAGATTTTGTTAAATTTTCATTTTTTATTTATGAGTAACAGATCTTTTTCAAATTCTAAACATTCTAAAGACTGATATCCCTTAATATTAGATTACTTAAGTAATTTATTTAGCTTGTTCCCATTCAATATTAATTGTATCTTGTTGATAGCTGCATTATATTTCTTTAGTTTTGTGTAATCTTGTTAACAACATCATAACTTTGGTGCCCTTTTTTTTTTTTTCTTTAATGTGATTGATTCATTACTAAATCTCATTTTGTTTAGTAAATGACTTTGGAGCTACTGAAAGTGTATGAATAGCTGTGTACCATCTTGTCAGTATAAATGTAGCTTATTGGGCTTTTGTTAGCTGCTTTTTATGTAACTGGCTCACTTGGTTAGCAGAAGATACTTGACTTTGATTTTTTTTGCCTTCTGTTTTTTTTTTTTTTTACAATAATCTCTTCTTGAATAACTGTATAGCTAAAGCTGGGCCTAAAAGTGACTTAATATTTCCTCTTTTGTGCAGCAGCAGAAGTACTTGCTTTGTGCATCTGCTGTATAGTGATTCAGTTGTGCCTCTGCTGAATCATGATTCATTTTTAACGTGAACATTTTAGTGAAATTACCACCCTACAGATGATACTTAGATCAGGATTTCCTTTTTGTCAAGCAGTCTGATAGAGATGGAAGGCTGATAAAAGTGATCTGTTTAGATTTAATTGTGATAAGACATGCAGTGTTTTCATGCTGGTGAAATCTTGTAGTGAAATTTGTACTGTATGTCTATGTAGTTTTTATTAGTGGAGAGCATGCCAGGTTCCTAGCTTGCCAGTTACAGTTTGTAGTCATCCTAGGTTCTTTTGCTGGTCCTGGCATCTTATGTATTGTCATACACATAATTTTTTTTTTATTTGCCATTTTGTGTTCATCATTAATCAAGGCTATGGCCATTAATACCCATTTTTACTACTACTACTTTACTACCCCATTTTACTACTACTATTTACAATTTTATTTCCTTAAACGTAGATTATAGCAGAATATACTACTGTAGTGTGAATTTATGCCATAGTTCTCCAGGTGGTAAGCATCCAATATGAAAACGTATGTTAGTGTACTTTGGATACCTGGTTATATCAAATTTCCATCAAGTTACTGCCTTCTCACTGGTACCTTGTTCTCCAATGCATGAAGAAACTTAGGGTACATTGTGATTATTTCTCAGTGTATTTGGAAGCATTCATCTGTTCTGGACAGATGGGAGAAGTGTGGAAGGAAGAAGAGGAGGACTGTCCACTTCTGACAGATTTCATTACTGAATGGGTGAGCTGTAAGTGCAGAGGATATTGGGTTTTGGTCTTAGCTTGCTTTCAGCTGTGCTTCCTAGTCTGGTTGAAAGTACCTTTTAACTGAGGTGAAAAAGCAACAGTTGGTAGATGGTTTGAAGCTCAGTTAACATCTAGGCTAAAGGTCTCTGGATCTGCAGTATCATGACTTAAAGCTTCAGATACGAAGCTTTAGTGTATTGTGGTGTATTGTTGGGTGGTGTTCTGGTGGGACAGGCAGTAATTAGTGTCCTTGTTCCATGATCTGAAATGGGTGTGCATTTGTTTGAATTGTATTTCAAAATATTAGCTGTGTGCTGTAAAAGCTGAAATGATGTTTTACAATGGTAATCAGACAGTTTACTTGTCTTTGTCACTGAGTTGAGGTAAACCAGCTTGCTCCTGCTGTTGATTCCAGTCTTTCAACTTCTAATGGCCAGAAGCACTGCAGTTATTTTCCTAAGACTGTCAGTTTTCAAATTTATTAGGTATTCATAAATAGTCTATGACATGTTTGATCAATTGGCCAAAAGGTGAAGCTGTTCAACCCATCTTGCATATTGGTGGTGCCACCAGCTGTGGCAGACATTAAAAAAAGAAAGAGAAGATGGAGCAGATGGCCAAAGTTTCATCAATATTTTTCTGCACTGGAGATTCTTTTATAACAAAGAAGAACCTTGATTAAAACAAATTTGACTTGTCTGGGCTTTTCGGTCTGCTTACTGTGTTGTTGCATTGAAGACTACAGAGTTACAGTTTTCAAATATGTTCCATCCTAAAGATGTGTAGTTTTGCGTAATAGGTTGGTGCTTTGGAGCCTTATGAATCTTTCATATGCTTTTGTGCAGGTTTGCAGTTTATTATTGGATGCTTACTGGAATGTGCTAGAATATTAATGTCTAATATAAATACATGTTTTAATATATCTATGTTACAAAACTGATACTCTGCAGTTCAGATCAGCTCTTTACGTTGCGCATTTATAGAATCACTGTTGCATATTATGTTGCTTGCCTTCTTTTAGGTCAATCACACTTTCCAAAAGTTAACCATAAAAAGGACTGTACATATTTTAGAAGCTATTTTTTATATGTCTGCAGGATAGCTGTTGGTTTGTGGATTTTTTAGGCTTTTCACCAGTATGCTATATTAAATAGCTGAACCATTTTTAGTTATATAGAAGATAACACACAGCTGAAAATTTGAGGGGGAATGGCGATAAGTATTACATTTGCGTCTTACAAACAGCGGTACATTTGTTTTCTTTCCAAACATCAACAAAGCAAACTTATACTTCATATACCACGGTTTTGGTTCTGTGGAATTGAGGAAGCGATTGCTTTTGGATTCTGCTAATATAAGGAAATACTACATGATCAGGGTCAGTGCTGCAATTGTTTTTAAGCAGGTACTTACGCCCCTTTAAAATCAAACAGTAGGGGCTAGATCTTATGACATATTAGTAATTGACATTTCTTAGTTAGGTGAAGGTAAAACTCTTGCCTGCAGCATGGTAGGAAGGGAAAGGGGAAAGAAATGTGGCAGCTACGTGTTAGCTACCATGTCATGTAAAGGGAACATGGATGTTACACAAGGTGATAGAAAGGGGAAAATCCATGTTAACCTTTCAAGTGCTTCTCCCTTCCTCTTCACACAGCAGATTTGTGCCTGAGGTTAAAACTAGGACTGTTACCTTGACAAATGTGGATGGGTTGTTTTGAGATTGTGTTGTAGATTTATTCCCAGGCTATCTTACCAGAGCTATGTAATGTAGTTGAGAGTGGAAAAAAGCTCCCTCTTTATGATGATTGTAGAACCTGCACTAACTGCACTTCTATCATGGCTGTTACCATAATGATGGTTTCATTAGCAGTGTGTACGTTTGAGAATCTTGAACTACTAGTAAATTTAAATCTGTCATGGCTGGGCAAAGCTAACAGGCACTTACTTTAGTGGAGGTCTGAACTTAGGTATAGATTTTCTATACTGCGGTTGGCTACAGATAATTACTTCTTTGGTGGTGAAAATAATGAGCAACATTACAGGAAATTTACAGGGAGTTCATACTGTAACAACTTTGATGATATACAAGATCTGAACATTGTTGAAAACTAAATCAGATCTTCCTTGCTTATGTGTGGTGCAACACTACCTTCACTATACTAGCCACTGAAATCTAATAGATATGACAACTGAAAAAAATGAGAGAACAAAAGGTTTCAAAGGAAAAAACTTCAAGTTTAGTCTTCTGAAGAAAAGGATCAAATACCTCTGCGTTAACTGAAGGTTCAAGAGCCTGTAATTTGCATCCTTAGAGATACGCCCTTGATCTTTTTTTGAATTTGGAGGATCTGAGATGTCATGTTTATAGATGGGGAAAGCATAAATAAATTTAAAAATTCCTTTACAGGTCACTTTTAAATATCTACCAGGTAGAATTGCTGTTTGAGAAGATGCTCATAGTTTGTGTTTGATGTGCATTTACAGTGTCCATATATGGGATTTGGTTTTATGATAAGGAAGAATGCCAAAGAATTGCAGAGCTCATGAAAAAGTAAGTGATGGGTAAACAGAACTTTTTGTGCTTTTTCTATGTATGTATTTCTGTACATACATGCACATTATATTGCTAGGATGGTCAGACTTTTCTATTTTAAAGCTATATGTATAGAATTTGTTGCAGATAACATTGTCACACCTGTATTTTGTATAAACAGAAATAAGTCACTATATTGCAATACTTTTTCATAATTTGCTGTGCAGCTTTCCAGCTACATCAGAGTATAACAGTTCATCTGGTTTATTTCCTGATGACTCAGAGATCTGTTTTGAAGAACTGTATTCTTTGGGGGTTTAATGTATTTTTTGTGTTTGGGGAGTTTTTCCTTTTACTGTTGCTGTTATATTTTTTTTTTCGTTATATCAGTGTAAACATGGGCTATCATGAAGGCATACTGTAATAATACAATTCTGTGGGGTTTATCCTGTTTATACATCATGGTTGAATTCCTGCTTCCTCATTTTGTAGGAATATGTACAAAATTCACTTTGTTTTTGGAATATAAAGCAAGACTTTAATTAGCTTTGAATTCATTACTGTTATGTACATAACATTATTTTCTACATGTTACATAATCTTTAATTTTGCAGTCAAGTCGGAGATTAAAATTTCAAACAGAACGGTATTCTCAGCTGTATTTTAATCTAACAAGATCATGGCTATTTTTTTCACTCTCACTGCTTTCTTCATGTGTCCAGGATGGAAAGGGCTAATTCTTCTGCTCTACCCTCTGGTTGGCCTAATGATAGGCTTGTTTGCAATGATCCTTTTTTTAATTACTATATTCTGCAGGTTCTTGTGTTTGGAGGAGGAAGGAACTGAAGTCTTCTTACAGATTTTATCAATATATGCAATCTAAATTTTTTAGAGCTATAATATAGAGGATATAATAAAGGAGCTCAATAGGAACAGGCAGTGATTGGATGTACTGGTTGCCTGCACTATATAGGGTTGGACATATCATTTTCTCACAGTTCTTTTAAGTGACAGGAGGAGGGGTGACATAGAGCCAGGTCTTTGTCATCCCAAGAAAAGCCATAGGAGGTAGATACAGTCAATCTGGCAGCATTGGGTACTAACAGAGTGCAATGTAAAGTCACTGTCAGACCTGTGAATCTGACCTTTTCAAGTTATCTGTCCCAGTCTAACAGCTTCTCGAGACAAAAGCATGCTGAGGAAGTGACATCAACTTTGATTGCTAAAGTTACCAAGTGCCCAAAAGCCCATTTACGTACTACCCTGCAGTACAAGTCCAAGCAAGGCTCATCCTCACACATCTCAATCCATAGCAAAGTGCTTTAACTCTTCTACCACTATGTTCCAGAGAGGATTTGTTATAAAATACTGGATGAGAAGGTAGTCATATTTCCTCCATATCTTTTTTTAAAGTAATACCTGCTGCTTTTCATTTTGCAGTGACAAAACATTGTGAAACACAGACTGTGACAATGATGGAGGTTTGTTTAGGGGGTTTTGTTGGTTTTGCTGAATATCCTACAGCAATAAAATGTGTCAGTTTTGACCCACGAAATAATTGATGGGGATGAATTCACAAAAATAAGCAATGAACCTTGGGAAACCCGGTTTTGACAGCTCATTTTAGTTAACTAGCTCAAGTTTCAGTTGGTGGTGATTAGGTACTCTCAAACTGGTAATTTACTACAATAAAAACTAGTTTTCAAAGGATTCCTGCAATTGTAAACCACGTGTAGTGGTTTATAATAGCAGTGTTTCATATAGATAAAAAGTACCCTGTCGCTCAGCCAATTGGCTGTGTGTTTTAATTCTCAGCATTCTACAATAATAATAAAACAGCTGGGGCAGGAAATTGGTTATTTGCTAGTAGTTAATGACTGATTTGTGTGTGTTTGCCATCCTTCACCACCAGCAGAACTGAATAACACTCTAAATTCCCTGCTCTTTCTGGGTATAGAAATTAAGACTGAGTTACAGAAATTTTAGTCTATGGCCTACTGTATTCAAGATTGGAGAAAAAGAATCTCATGCCTGGCCAAACTGTGTTTTAATATAGATCTTTTAATAGAGATTTTTTACACGTTTAAATATAGATGGGGTAAAAATAGTTTTGATTAATAAAGTAGTTGTGGTTAAACTCTTAATATTTTATCTGGTTTTTGTCTTGTATATTCTCCTCTCACCTCCAACTTTCAGCTTAACTCAACAGGAACAATTCAAAGCAAAGCAGGGCATGGGAACAGGAGCATCCCCAATGATCATGAATTCTGCTAATAACAAAGAAGTGGATATCTTACGAATGCTTACCAAGGCCAAAGATGAGTATACGAAGGTAAGACTTGCTGTCTACAAAAGAGGACATTTCTTTTTGGCAATGCTGTGATGCCAACTTACATTACAATTTAAAACATACAAGGTTTGGGTTTGGTTTTGTTTAAATAGTTTTACTCAATGTGAAACTGATTTTGATAGTGTGCTCTCTCATTTTGTGTAGAAGTGGCTGATACAAAAGTTTTGTCAGAATTTGCTAAAGATTCAAAAGAAATGAATGCTGTCAATAAAAACCTCTGAAAGGAGAACATATGTATGATTGGTTATTTGTTGAATGCTGGGGGGTAATATGAAGTGTAAATCAGCCTTCATTTTGACCCTTGGAGCTCCTATGCTTATTGCTTGTTGAGTAGCACCTGGAAGTTTTGTCCTTCTTGTGGGTAAAGTATTCAAACCTGCTAGCAGTTTTTGTAGTTTGTACAAATAGCTTCCTTCAGAGAAGACCTTTTAACAGTGAAGTTACTGCCTTTAATTGTGGTTGTTAGCTACTTTCAAATACTAATAGAAGGCAATTAAAAGGTTGAAATGTAGTGTAATTTCAGCCCATGTGCTGCTTTGGTCTTCTGAGGCTTCTAAATAAAGAAGTAACTAATGGACTAATAATATTCTCTATTATTGAGCAATCAAAAATGTTTTACTTTGGGGAATAAAAATTAGGAATTTTAACTATTCATATATAAGCTGCAAATTGTTACAGAGCCTGCAGGTTCCTACTGCCGTTTCCTGTATTTCATATTTTGTCATGCAATAATAAAACTCGTAAGTGTTACTGAATCTAAAAGTATATCTTAAACATAGCAATTTGAAGAGAGGAAAAGTTATTTTTCTGAAATGCAGCTACTAATAAGATCCTCAGAAAGACAATAGTAGACTATTTGAATTATGTTGAAATGTAGCCCTTTTTTTTGTAGAATAGCTTCTCTTGAAGCTTAGGACGTTTGTATTTTCTGTAATAAGGATTTAATATACTGTAGTGGATTTTTTTTAAGAGCGTAACTAACTTTGAGGAGTATATCTTATTCCTAAATTATGTTACACATTTAAAGGTTACATGTAAAATAAAACACATAGCCTCCCCCCTCCTTTTTTTATTAATGGAGCTTTAAGTTCTTAAACCACTAAAATATTTTTTTAAAAAATGTCGTTCTTACACTTGCCTTCTTTTGATCTCTGGTAAGAAGAAGTGGTGTTAGCTGGCCTCATAATGACTGATAGCTGGGGAGATAAAGAGCTGAATTTCTGCTAGGATACAGAATGAAGCATGACAAAATGTGTTTCTCTTTAACCATGGTGCCTATTCATGTCCTACAAGACAAGCTCTGGTTTTAGCTCTGTGCTATACGCTTCTTCTACAGCATCTGCCTATTTATTACACCAACTTTGATCTACTAAGGGTCATATTAGGTAGGCATCCTTTGTCAGGTTGATGTGGCAAAAAAACCTGAAGCGTTCTTCTTCATTACTAAGAACACGCAATGATTTGATAAGAACATCATTTCTGGTAGCGAGCAAGCACAGCCTCTGGACTTCTGTTTTTGACTGTTTCTTTCACTTTTTTGTCTTTTAACAAAACATTCCAGTGGTACTGCCGGGCCCAGAGAGGAGTATAGTTTCTAAGTTTTCGGGTGCCATAGGTTTTGATTTGTTAACTATGTGAAAGACTTGATAATAGGATCCAGAAGGCCTAGCTTTCCTGAGGGCACTGTGCCATACTCAGCCTAGATGATGCAGAGTCTGAATTGATTCTCTCTGTCTCACTTAAGTAGGGCTCTGACTGGAAATTGTTACTACCGCTCTTTGACACAGTCCTTGTCCTCCTTAGTTCCTCTCTTCTGCTAAACACCTTGTACACCTTCATATCATGTTCATTAATGTCATCTTGCGGCTACTTTAGGAAGAAATCCCCAGTTTCCAGGGCTTTATAGCTTTGCACTCAAGCTTTGACAACCTCAAAGTCCTCTTCATCCCTTTCAGCATAGACGTCTAAGTACAAAAGCTCTTCTAAGTTACATCAGGTCTTGGCTGACCTTCATTCCTTGTATCAGACCTTCTGGCATCTCCTTGTACTTGACAGGTCTTTGCAGTTACATGTCTCAAAGTCAGGTTTTTGCTACAGACCATGAGTTTGGAATGTGACATGGTATTTGCTTCAGGAGAACTGCAGTACTGAAGTACCATGCTTGCTCATTGTCTCTTTACTTTGAAAATGTCCTGGTCAGCTTGAGCTTCATATTGTACATGTAGATTTTGAAATCTCACAGCATAGAGCAGTTGTTTGATTCCAATGTCTCTGACCATACCAAACTTACCTAAAATATCCTCGGTGACGATCTTGTTCCTTTTGATTGACATATACCACATATGTCTGCTTTTTTCCAATGTTTCTTAGCCTTTCTTTGACTTGATCTTAGAACCTTTTGATTTCTTATGCATCTTTTGTAGGAACATAGCTTTGAACAAGACACGTGACTAAAGGACAGACCAGTGAACCAAGCTGGAGTAATTGTCAAGTGTAGTAGGTGATGAGTATTCTTCTGGTTCTATCACTAAAGAGCATGGTGACATTTCTTTCATGCTGTTTTTGCTCTTGATTATGGCATATGATATCTTCTTTACCTGTCCACTTGACAGTTGCTTAAAATGTCATGTTGTTGCTCCGAACTTACTCATCAGCAAGGCCATGCTCTCCATCTGCCAAAATGACTTTATATTCTGAGCTTCTGAAATCATCACAGGCTTTTTTTTTTCTCTTCAGCATACTTCTCTGTATTTGACACCAGCTTACTAACCGTGTTATCAAATCATGGGTATGGTACCAGTCAGTTCAATGTCATTCTCTATAGGCCTTTGTATATACTGCCATTCATTTTGCTGAGGAATTTGATCTGAAAAATGCTCACATAGTGAGAAACGCCACTGTTTCTAACCTCATTTTTATTTGCTTAGTCCTCTGCCCATGCAGAGTATGACAGTAAAAGCTAAGATACTCACAGTTTCTGAAGAATTCAGCCTATTAAAATACCCTGGGGAAATAAGGGTATTATTTAAATTCTGGAGAACTCATTGTGAGATATACAAGAGTATGTTATTCATCATGATAAAGAAGAAGTTTAAATACATGCTTCTATGATTTTAGCCCCAAAAGTTATGCTGAAAAATAGCAGTAAGAAGGAGGTATATTGAAGAAAAGGCAGCGTCATTAGAAAGAGAACAGTTTGGGAGAAGGAAAGCTATTTAATTTTGCTGAAGTGTGGTTTTGTTCTATGTAGGATCTGTGCAATCTAAACCAGAACACTATCTTCACTTGGTTTAGTATAGATCAAATAGGGCCACAGGAAGCTCTTATTTGGACTATGAAGAAAACTTTCATCTGGTAATATATTAGGTAAGAGGCTTAACTGTCATTAAGTTAATGAGACACAACATATGTCACCAGTCAGAAACTGGGTGGGAAAGTGGTTTAAGAATAATGCAGTCATTTGTCCAAGTGTATTTAATTTTTTTAAAAAGATGGTGAGGATGCAGAAGGCTCCATACTAGGACATTGTTGAAAGTCCATATGAACTGCCTGGAAATTATGAGAAAATAAAGTCTGTAGGAAAAAACAAGAACAACAAAAAAGTTACTAAATTCAAGGATAACAACGTGTAAGCTAAGAAGAACCTGAGAAAATGATTTGAGCAGTACATTGATAAATTTAACTCAGAGCTAATAAATGTAAACTTTTCCTTAGTGTAAAAGCTTTAATAGTTATGTTATTGTTGTAGGCTTGTTTTCTGCACTGTTTCTTCATAGCTTCTTTCTGTTATGATAGTTCATAACAATCCATTCATAACCATTTTAAATATTAATTGTTTAACAAAACTGAAACTTCAGTTAAGTGTAGGTTTCTTCTGAGTGCTTCCAATAATCAGGCTTTGAGTCGTAGATAAGGGAAGTAAGCATGGACTAGCTTTAAAAGAAAATGGTTTTGCTTATCACGTATAGTCTTTGGACTTAACTCTTTGTTTAAATTTTGGGACATCTTTGGTCATCAGACTTGCTCTGCACTGTGAGATGGGTAGCAAGGCTCTGGGTGAATGAGATACCACATTCTAGTAAAATTATTTCTTTGATTTTTCTCTTTTCCCATGGAGGACAAAAAGTGTATCTGAGTTTAAATATATTCATATGTTGAATGTGGCCTACTCAAATTAGCCATGAGGCACTTGCTGCGTGATTTCATATGTAACTGAAATTCAGTTTTGCTGTGAAGCTCTGCATTACTGGCAAAGTCAGTATGTTGTTCTTCATGTTTTTTTCCAATCTAGTGCTTGAGGAAGTTTCTCACTTTATGCAGCAGCGGTATAGCAGGAAAGAAGAGACAGGTGCTTGTTCTTTCTTGAAACTGAATAGCTAACCACCCTGTGGCATGATTGTGCATGCTTTAAAGTTGTTTCTAAGAGCATCATTTGAGCCAAACATTTTCATACAACAGGAGAAGGCCAGGTACATGAGAGGAACTACGTTTATACTTCACAATCAGAAATGCACTGCAGAAGCTCTTGACTGTCCAAACATCACAAGATGATTTTTCAGCAGAGACTCACAAAATCATTGACACTGGAAGGGATCTAAGGAGACAGTCAAGTCCCGCCTCCCCATTTACAGGAGTATCAGCTAAAGTGGGTTGTTCAGGACCATGTTTAGTCAGGTTTTAAATATCTCCATGGACAGAGACTCCACAACCTTTCTGGGTTACATGTTCCAGTATTCAAACATCCTTAAAGTAAGGAAGTTTTTTCCTAAATTTAAACAAGACTGTGTATACTCTGTTTTTTCTCTTATGCCTCTTGTCTTCACTGAGTGCCACTGAAGAGTTTGTCTCAGTCATCTTTACTTCTTCCCGTCATGTATTTATCCACACTGATGTTATACCCTGAGCCTTGTCTTCTGGAGACTGAGCCTCTCCTTGCTTGACAGGTGCTTAAATCAACTTCATAGACTTTCAGTGAACACAGTCATGTGTGTGTGTCTGTAGGAATCCCAGAATTAGACACAGCACTGCACTGCTCAGTAGAGGGGTCTAGCCAGTGGTCTCACCCGTGCTTAGCAGAGTTGAAGGATCATCTCCCTTGATCAGATGGCAATGCTCTGCTTAATGCAACCCAGGATGCTGTTGGCCTTCTTTTGCCACAAGGGCATGTTGCTAGTTCATCTTAAATTTCTTTAACACCCAGGTCAATTTCTGCAAAGTTGCTTTTCAATCAGTACAGCACCACATAGTAACCTGTACTACATGGGGTTATTCTTCCTCAGTTTCCCTTTATTGAACTTCATGTTCCTGTCAACCAGTTTCTTCAGCCTGTTAAGGTCCCTCTGAATGGCAGCACAACCATTTGGTCTATTAACTACACATCCCTATTTTATATTGTCTGACAGCCTGCTCTGCCCCATTATTCAGGTCATTAATGAAGATGTTAAGCAGCATTGACCCCAGTGTCAAACCCTGTGGTACACCACTAGCGAGTGACTGGCCTCCAGTTGGACTTCATGCCAACAATATTTTGAGCCCAGCAGATCAGATAGTTTTCTGTCCATCTCACTGTCCACTTACCTAGTTTGCATATCAACGGTTTGTCTTTGAGGATGTTATGAGAGAGGCACTGTCAAAAGCTTTGCAGAAGTCAGATAATATCCACTGCTCTCCCATCATCCACTGAGCCAGTCATCTCACTGTAAAAGGCTACTGGGTTGCTCAAGTATGATCTTCCCTGTGTAAATCCATGCTTGCTACTCCAAGTCACTTTCTTGTCCTCGGTACGTTTAGAAATGGCTTCCAGTAGGAAGCCGTTTGTTTCATTGCCTTCCCAGGGATTGAGGTGAGGCAAACTGCCCTGAAGTTCCCCAAATCCTCTTTCTTGCCCTTCGAAGGTAGTACTGATGTTTGTTTTCTTCTGGTCCTTGCCCTGCCGCCCCCCAGTTGCTATTACCTTCCAAAAAAAGAGTGGTTTCACAATGACAGAGGCAGGTCTCTCAGCTCTTATGAGTGCATCCCACATGCTACCTAAACCGATCCTCCTCTACCAAGGGAAAGTCTTCACCACTCCAGACTTTCCCACCAGTCTCAGGGGCCTGGGATTCCTGAGGACATATGTTGCAAAGCAGGCACTGTGTACCTCCTTAGAGCCCCTCGAGCTCCCTTGAGAAATTAAGTTCTGTTTTACAAAGCAGCCCTGGAACCAGAGTATCCTGTTTACTGTTGCAGTAGGTGTCAGAAATGGATTAAATGATCAGTTTTGTATATTTGAGAGGAGGGGTTGTTTTCTCACCTAACACATTTGCATCCTAAGGAGTTTGTCTCTGAAAGTTCTGGAAAGGACACTGACGTTTTCATAATCGCACAGCAATGGCTTTGAAGTGTGTCCATGTGGCAGTCTGTCCAGTCCACAGTTCTGTCCCAAGTAATGTAAAAAAAAAAAAGACTGTCTTTGGAGGAAAGCATGAGAAACCAAACCTGATCATTCCTTACCCAACCATTAGACCTGCAGCATAAATTTTAAAGCCCATCAAATTCAGGTAATTAACTGTGAATATTCTTGTTAGGATTAACTTTGCTAGGTAATTCTTTAAGAAATCTTTCCAGGTTCTTGGATTCAGTTGTATCAGGTGACAGTGACTTCCAATATATTGTTTTCTACTGACAATAGCATTCCTTGTATACCTAAAGCTTTTTTAGTTCCATTGATTATGTTCTTATTTTTTGTACAATGAAACTAGGGCCATCTTGTTCTCCTTTTCCTATTCCATTTATTATTTCTCTTTCAGGCAGCATTTTCTGTGCATTTCTTCTGAATTAAATCATGTCTTTCCATGTCCCTGATCGCTTTTAGTCATCTGTCTCTGCTCGTGTTTTTATAAATATTTTTATTAATCCTGTCATATTTAGTAAGAAAACACACTGATTCTAAAAACTGATTAAACCTTTAATTATTTTTCTTTGTGGGTATATGCATCCTCCAGGTTCCCACAATGTGGAATATTTATGTGAAAGATTTTGAGCTATAATTCCAATTTTTAACAAAAAGCATTGAAAATGTTCTTTATAGCCATATTAATCCTTCATGTATTTGGAGTGCTACTAGCTGTCTGCTAATGCAGGAAAAGCATGTCTGTTGCTTGGTTTCTAAGGTGCTTTCTAAAAATTATTTTATGCTTTCTTAAGTGTGGGAAAAGCAGAAGATAAGAAAAAGAACTGAGATTTAAATGAGAAGGAAACCTCATGCTCGGGAAGTCTTGGAATCAAGTGTTTATTTTTACATGTGCTTTGTGGGTTTAGAAAATTAGGTTGCAGTTGTAGTTCTTTCAATAGTATAATATTTCATAATCAGTGCTGCAACTAGTATTTTTAGTTACTGAATATCTGGCTATGTCTGTATTTTACTATAATGGAAAACTAAGGGAAAAGATACTGTCACACTTACTAAAAAACACTTCTTTTCTGTTGCAGTGTAAGACCTGCTCAGAGCCAAAACAAATAACCAGTTCCTCTGCAATCTATAACAACCCCAACCTAATCAAACCAATTCCAGTGAAGCCTAGTGAAAATCAGCAGCAACGAGCAAGCAAAACAAGCGATGAGCAGCAAAGCAAGGTAAAATATCAAGTAACCATGTAGGGATATATATTGGAGTTGGAAGGTCAGTGCAAGAATTTGAAGTGGAACCACTGTAAGGAATTATTTTAATGCAAAACTAATCTGTTTTATAAAAAGCTTGCAACCCCCACTACATGATGTGGAAGCATGTAAGTCACAGGCATACTATCGTGATGCAGCAAAGGAATACCAGTCTTTCAAATTTCAGATGCTACTGTGATTACAAACTGGCCTAATCAATTGCTGGGCCACAGTTTTTGTGTTTTTCTTTTCTGTCTTTTGTGGGTTTTTTAGGTTAGTTCTTTAAATAAAGTATCTTGATGTATCTTCAAGCTCAATCACACTGCAGCATCCTAAAAGCTGAATTCAGCTGTGACATGGAGATGCACAAGAAGTGGCTCTACCTCTTTCTTACTAATATTGTACTGATGACTGAAAGGGAAGATGCTATGTCATGGTGTTTGAAGTGAAGCCACTTCTGTCTCTCAGATTCACTGCTATTCTCCCACATTAGCAGGTTGGCAGCTGTTGTCTTGCCCTTCCTGTGTGACAAAACTATTAAAAATCCTCTTGGGAGAAAAGAGCATATCGGTTTTCTCAGCTTTTCCTTGAATACTGCTGGCTAAATGTTGTCACCATTTAATGTAACCTATGCATGAGGGAACTATGTTTACTTTTTTCCTTTGTCCCCTCACAGAATGTGGATCCTGAACCACAGCACTTGTCTTTGACAGCACTGTTTGGAAAACAAGAAAAGTCGGATGTCTCAGAACCACTTAATAAGCAGAACCAAGAGAATCTTCCTATTAGGCAGGGTGTAGTACGTTCACTGTCCTATGAAGAACCTAGCAGGCATTCACCCTCTGCAGAGAAACAGCTTTGCCCTGCCATTCAGAAGCTTATGGTGCGTGGGACAGACCTTCATCCGCTTTCTGAGTTTCCTGAGAACCGACTTTGTGAAAATGGCAGTACCCACCCTGTGGGTGAGACTTTCACAGGACTCTTCCAGCCTGTGACTTCTCATGGTATTGCAGCATCTCATGTAGTTCAGGATACTGCTGGCACTCAGAGCTTATTGCAGAAATTACAAAGTCAGTCAGGGACAGTGCCTAAAAAGGACGCCAATGTAACAGGATCTGTGAACTCGACAGCTTCTGTGTTCAGCAGGACTCCTGCTCCTGTTGGAGCACCAGCAGCACCAGTAAATAACATGAGCCAGCCACCTTTGGTATATTTTAATGGTTCCCTACCAGGCCAGACTTTAGAGTCTCAGACACTTGGTAAAGAACAATCCAAACTTCCTAGACAGCCACTTCCTCTCTCGGGCAATCAAGCAGCCAGTTCTGGGGTGATTTCACCTCAAGAGTTACTGAAAAAACTCCAAATAGTGCAACAAGAACAACAGTTGCATGTATCTAGCAGACCAACCTTGGCAGCTAAGTTTCCTGTTGTTACTCAGAATACCAATACGTTGAAACCACTGGATTCTTGGATAGAAAAGGCACCGGGTACGGAAAAACAGAGCGCTCTCTTTCAGGTAAATAGGAAACATCAACATTTAAAATAAATAATAATAAAAAAAAAATTCTAGCAATCTTTTGAACTTGGTGTTTTGCAAGGTTAGTCTTTGTTTCATTTTGACCAGTGTATTCTTGTTGCTATTCTTACCACATGTTGCTGTACATAGTTCATTTTGCAGGGGATGATTTAACAACGCCAAGTAAGTTCTGATTTACTAAGCTGTGATACTGTAAATACTGATGGCTACACCTCTTGCACATCAATAATGACCAAAAATACTGCAGTCTTGGTTTTTTCCAGAGGCACTTTGAAAAGGCGCCTGGTTTTCAGTTGTACTTACTTTGAGGTTTCTCAGGTGGTTACTGAATGTAATATTTTGGGTTTAATAATTTTTCTTGCAAAATTAGTCATGGCTTTCTCTGTGCAGGTATGCAATCCTTTGTATGCCTGTTGCTAAAGGTGCTTTAAAGGTCAGTTGCTTTCTGACAGCAGTTTTCTGATTTTTTTTTGTATTGATGAATTAGCAACCTCGTACCATAAGCACTACTGCGAGTATTCATTAGCTATTTTTTTATTTGCTATATAATGTCTTTTTTTTTTTTTTCCCAAAAAAAAAAGGTCTTATTCCTGAATGCCTTTAAAAAAACCCCAGACCTTTAATTCTGGTGATTGTGACCCTAAAAGTCAGAGTGGTGTCGCAAAAAATTCAGGAGATGTCAAGAGAATGTGTGTCTCATGAGTACATTTTTCTGTTCTTAAGAAAAGCATCATGTACAATTACAAAATGTCCCGTCCTGGATAACTGCTGTCTTTGTTAACAGCTTCATTTTCTGTGGGATCTTTCTCACTTGAATGTCTTTAAATGTGCTGTTTGAGGATGAAACTAAGTCCCTCTTAACTTACCTTATTGTGGACAGACTGTCCACAAGATTTGTGTTGTGCTGGAGCCTGACTTGTATTGAAGTCTAGAAGTTACCCGAATGAAAAACCATTCACGTTTTCAGTGTAAAATTAAAAAGCTGCATTTCTGTTGCAACTTCTTGAAAACCCAAATGAAGGACCACAGAATACTTCAGCATGTTCCAAGAATCCTCTTGATTCTAGGAAGTTATCCTACACGTGAAGAAGCTGAAACAGTCATTTAACAATTAAGGGCCACATCTGTCACCAGCACTGTGACATGTCAAGATTTCTAATTCTGTGAGAGAGGTCAGAGGAAGATTAATTTGCTATAGCAAATAGCTCTCATTATTTTTATTCTTTTAATTAAAGCAGCATGACTTTGAATAATCTGTGTGAAAGAGTTTTTGGGGGATTAGTCACTGAAATTATTCAGGAGCAGTTGCTTACAGATGGTATTCTGACTTTCTAGTGGAGTGCTAATGCATTAAAAGAGTATCCAGAGTCACAAAAATTTACTTCTGTTTTCACTGGGAATGGATCTTGCCTGCTATAAATGAAAGAAATTGTCTAACTGGTACATGTACAAATAGCATGGAGACATTCCTTCTTTGAAGGTAAAATGAGGCAAGTGCCAGGCTATGTAAGTCACTATGCATAAATGAAAAATGGAAAATATGCTGATATATTTTCAAATGAAAAATCCATATACATGTTGATATTGCTGATGACTTTATGTATATTTGAAAAAGACAATGCCAGCATTAGTTGCAGTACAGAAGGGGGATTATTGAGGTCTGACATAATGCAATGTCAATGATTTTACTGTTTAAGTACTAGAACAGTAGCTTGTGAGAAGAGTGAAATCTTCACTGGTACAAGTCTCATTCACTGTGATTATTGCTGCAAGTTTGCCTTTAAAAAGGAAATGCAGCTGAGGAGACTCTCAGTCTCACTTTGCATGGCTGTGAGCAATCCAAGTAGATTGAGACTGCCTATGAGTGGCTTCACAGACCAACAGCTGCTACCAAAACAGTATTAGATGCAGTTCTTCTGACACATTTAGCAGCAGATTTAATACATAGACTGAAAATGATAATGGAAGTATGCGTAATTATTGTTTCGGACACCTAAAGCTCTGTAACCTGGAAGGAATGGCCTCTTTCACATGCAGCAGATTGCCAAGAACGAAAAAAGGGGAGGAAGCTAAAAATGAAGGAGTGAGTCTGTGTTCCTGTAGAATGCCATGATTTAGCCACATGAAATATGCCTATTTCTGGGAAAAAAAAAATAAATATTGAAAGATAAAAATTTGAAATAACTTTTATAACCAACATTATTCTTTTCATAATATAATCCTTGCTGTAGACCAGGGGCTTTTAAGTGCTGCTATGCCTGCAGACAGACATTCGAGTGAAATTGAATTGGCACAAATATATCTGCACATGCTCATGCAAAATTGATCAAAGCAGATTCTGACAACAAATACAGCAAAAGGTTTGTTCTCTGTAATTATTTATCTTTTGGTATTGCCTCTTCTACTACAATTAATTATACAGAAAAAGCAAATTCTGAAAAGTCTGACAGGAGCAGAGGATATCTGGACAGTGTCTGTTGTTGGAAACATTATTAAAGGAACACCCTAAATCCATCTAAAACAGCACTAAGAAAATGAAAGCAAGTCTTTTCCACAATTGACACATTACAAGTCCAAGTTTAAATTGGCTTCTCCGCATCTCCATATGGTGTAAGAACTGTGATCTCCCACATGGAAAGGAAGAGACCAGTTACCAAAAAAGAATAAAATAGAGAAAGAAAGAAGAATAAAAGCAAAAGCTGAAGAATAATACTCGGAAACATTCAGTCAGGTCTGTTGCCAGCCCTATTCTGTGAAGTATTCCTTATGTGGACAGTGAGTAACTTGTGCTTAAGATGCAATAAAAAAACATTAATCTGCAGTGGTCTTTTAAGCATATGCGTAGTGTTAGGCATGAGTTATCCTCATTATAGATACATGTATGCTTAAGTGTTTATGTTAATCAGAATTATGGGTTTAGAACTGCTTACAATAACCTTGACACAAATTTATCTTTTCTTCAGAAGGCCATTTATCTTGCAGCCCATTTTTCTCATTTGGAGCATTTTCCATCAAGAATGTATTTGGTACAGTGTTACGTCTCCTGAATGTGTGCGTGGTACCTAATATCTCTGGTGTGAGCATCACATCATTACCTTTCAATTGTCCTGACTGCAGTTTCAGCACGAGACTATAGACATGCAGAGGAGGAATGCCAACAGATACTTACAACTTGTTTTGAAAAGTAGTTTAAGATTCTGTTCTTAAACATCAGTTTAAAAAATCTGAATTAAATTTGAAAGACAAAGCAATGTTAGCATTGTAGCCAGCTTTATTTTAATGGGAATTGTCTTTAAAGTTCCTGAACCATTCTTATATTAAATGTTCTCGGTTTTAAGTAATGCCACTAAAAACAGTTAAGAGGCCAACAGCACCCACCCAGGTGCTCGTGTTCCAGAGGAGCACTTGATGCACGTGGGATTCTGCATGCGTAGGAAGCAACAGAGGGTGCCAGTTTGCATTACAGGAGATCCAATTCTTTCCTTAGTTCATGGTGTTATGTGAATTTGCCAGCTATCATGTCATCTTGCTGCCAGCAGCCACACAGAATACCAACTAGGTATCTTAGTGAGCGTTTATGCTTCTGAGAAGGAATTCTATATGCTGCAGTGATTATTTTGCGTGTTTTTTTTATTGTTCTTTCTTTATTGCTGCACAACTGATGGTAGACTCCTACTCTTATTGTTAGTGACTCAGAGATTTAAGTGTTGACCTGATAGAGCTGGAGGTAATTTGATAGAGACTGGATGAACAAGTAACTCAAGTTAGATTCTGTGGGGAAGAAGTTGATGAACAGCATTTTGAAAGAGCTGTTATGTCTTGTGAGAAATTGCTTAAAGCTAAAAGATTGGCCCAAGGGCTATTAAAGTCTCTATAGAGCGTTTTCAGTACTTTCACCAAAAGCATAGTGTTACAGGAGCAATATAGAACTAGTATATATAGAACTAGCAATGCCAAGATCAGCATCCCATTTTCTGCTGGGTGTCAGCTCTCCCAGTGACTGAAGGTGATCTGAACCAAGTCTAAAATGAAAATATGCCTGTAAGTTTTTTAAAAAGCATGTTGTTCATGTAAATTTGTGAAATGGCAGAAGCTTTGAGCATGAAGTGTTAGCAAAAAATGCATTTCAGTGTTTACATACAGAAACAAATGCTGTGCACTGAAAAATGATACTTATTTTCTGTTCTTTTGACACAAATGTTTTAAGTTTTGCAGTAACCTGTAGATATTAGCTGTGTCACCAGTAGATGGCAATATTGCTTATTCCATATAGTTTCCATATGCTTGGCAAGTCCTACCAAAAGGCCGATTCCATGCAGAGAAAACAAGTAATTTTTCACGTCTTTTAAACCACAACATGTATACATGTTTGAACGTAATAACTGTATATTATTAAGTGCACAGTTTGCCTCAGGTTTTGTTTATTTGCCTTTGACTCTGGAGAGGAATGTCTTTTGAGTTTGAAGGACATGTCATCTAGGTTTTGACATAGTCTGTGGATTCAGCTATATTAGTGGGACAGTTTTATCTCCTCCACTCACTACCATCCATTTGCTTGGAGGTTCCTGCTCTTGGAAAGCAGTTTGTATATGCATTCTTTAAATGACATTAGGGAGAATCATTTGGTGTAAGCAAACACTGCCAATTTTGGTTGAGGTAAATTATAGAGAAGTTACTTCAGCTACATGGTGAGTAGAGCAGAAGCATTGTGATAAGTGTCTGGAGGCAGTCAATCTTCCACAGGCAGGAGAACAATCTTCTTACAGGAGAACATCTGTGCACAGTCTGAAGGTCTCACTCCACAGAGGGATGTCACTTTGGACTTAGATTGGTTTTCTTCTAAAAAGAACGTTGTTTTACAGGCATAGATGCACAAACATATGCACCACCTTCCTGCTGGAAAGAAACCTAGAGCGAGTTAGGAATACCTTAACTCATTCAAGAGCTTGTAACACAGACCTGATGATTGCTGTTATGATTACATGCCATGGGGTAGGAAAAAGCTGTAGGTCAAGAGTTTTGTTTTTAAGTAGAACTCTTTATTTGAGAAGCAATATTTACATAAAATGTTGTTGTGGTTTAAAATGTGAACTGGGATATTTTTGTATTAGGTGCAATATTGTGTACTTCCTGATATCCACGAGTCTTCCCTCACCCCTAGTGTTTCTGCTTCCTTAAATTTTGCATAAAACAACATGAGATCTCAATCCTCCTCATTTCATTCTATTTTTATTTGAATTGTAGTCTAACTAACGTTGTTCAGAAATGTCTTGGGTAGAACAATCTGGGCATAAGTCAAGCTACCAAAATATGAATGTTCTTTAGTATTAAACTATGTTGTTTTGCATGACTGGGACATAAACCTCAGTTTTATTTTCTTATTTTTTCATCAAAACTGAAATGTAACTCAGGACACAGAGTAAAGTGATTCAGTAGCCTTTCACCTTCGTACAGTAGCAATAAATCATCCTCCAGTCCAAAAGAGAAGAGCTTTGGTGAGCTCCTGTCAATTGCTTTGTATGTTCTGTTCTGTGAAAAAAAGATCGGGTACTTGAGAGAAAATTGCTGATTAGGATTAAGATTTATTACTATAATTACCTGGAGAGAGCTCTAATATCTGCAAACTGAGTGAATAAACTTCCTATTATGTTGTATATTACATCTGATAGTATTTCCTAGTCCTGCATGTTTTACAGTTCCAGGATGTTTTGCAAAATTTAAAAGTAAAAATTCTTTGACACATACCTTTGCAGGTTGGCATGGATATGATACTGAGGGAACTTGCAGAACTACTGCAGCATCAAGGTTTTCCTTATCTTTGAGGGCCTTTTTGATCTTGTCAGCTACATGTTGGTTAGGAGTTGGTTCTGTTTCTGACAGTGCCACTAGCTCACTGTGGCTTTTTAGATAAATCACTTAATCTTTGTTTTCCTTCCCCTTTCCTTAAGTAAAATAATAAGAAAAAATATATACACTTATGTGTATATTTATAAAGTAATTTAAAAGTTACAATTGAAAAACATTTTCTAATATTAGCTACAGAGATTAGTCTTTAGTAGTGACATTTGCACGTAAGTATATACTCAAAGATTAAACATAATGATTTACTGTCCCTATGTAGAAGACTTTACAGCTGCATTCTCTAGGAGTGCTGATATTTAATAGTAGTCTGATTTTTGTAATAAAATGCTCTTGTCCTAAGGTTGGTTGTCTGTCAGATAGACTTAATCACACTTGAATCCATTGCTTCAATCTTAAATTGAATGGAAGGTGTTTTAATCTGTAAATAATTCATATAGGTGATTCTGAGCTGAAGTTTCACGTAACTGCACTGATATCCAGCAGTCTCTGTACCTGTTGCCAATCAGTCTGCGGTTTTCACCATCTTTATTCCCATAGAATGAAGTAGATAGGTTTAATTGATTACTTTGGTTTTGTATGAACAGGTAATCTCACCTCAACGCATTCCTGCCACTGTGACTCCTACGTTGTTGATGTCCCCAATGGTGTTCACCCAGTCCACATCTGCTCCGCCAAAAGCAAATGAAAGTGGTCGATTAGCAGCAGCAAGCCAAGAACCTGCTGCTACCTCAGCTAGCCTTCTCCTGCCACTGCAAAGCCCAGAGCCTTCTGTGGTCAACAGCAGCTCAATGACAAAGATGCAGCTGCAAGAAACACTTGTACACCTGATCCAGGTAAAGTGCCAAGAATTCTCCTTTGCTTAAAATCCCAGTACCCATTTTGATATAAGCACCCTGTGATTGGTTGCATCTGTCTGTCTAGAGGTTAAATGAATAATTAAAATATATGCCTACGGCTGCATGTGAACGGAACACTATGGCATAGACTGAGGATGTGATAGCCTGTCCTTGCACCCTGATGTCTTAACTGCATTTTGATTAATGCATCTGATTTTGGGCTCAGGAAAGAAAAAGTTTGATGGAAAAGAACAAAGATGACTGAAAACTTTGTAAGGTGAATCTATGAGCCACAGAGAGATCTATTATATTTTTAGCTAAGAATAAATAATGGGTGATTATCCTAGCTGCCAAATATTACAGAGATACATGTTAGCAGTAAGAAGAATTCAGATGGGAAATGAAAATTGCAGGATGACTGTGAGCAACTTTAAAATACTGGTTAGATAACCTAAAAATATTCTAGTTCAGTTAATTCAATGCAGTTCTCTAGTTCAAATGCTAAAATTCCTTTTGCTGTAGTTTTCCAGATGTGAATGTGACAGAGCATTAACAGTGTTATGCATGAGATGATTGTTTACTGCTCTGGGATGATATGAGTGATTATGAATATTATTTTCCTTAACTTGCCACGTGATGAATATCTGAAGAGTAGAAGTTGAGGAGAGATTATATAACTAAAGACCTGACTACAAAGGACAAGGACTAGAAACACAGATTTAATTTGTAGGCCAAAACTGTGTGCTTGTATGGCTTTCGAATAAAAATAAAAGTCTTTATTGCAATGCTGAAGTTACTTAAAATGCAGTTTAAGTTCTAGATTCTGAGTAGGAAAGAAAGCAGTATCTTTAAGAAATTAAAGGCTCTTCTTATTTTTCCCCTGAATTTTTAGTTTGGGATTAAAAGGTAAAATTAGCACCTTTACACACTTCAAGTATCTGGATAGTAGCAAAACCATCTATGAAGTTCAAAAGGAAGCTGCTCAAAGAAAATTGGATTTTACCCTCTTAAACTTACTTGCAAAATGTGCATTTGACCCTACTGTTCTTGGTGGTAGTTGGGAATAACTAAATTACCCGGAAGTATATTGCTGCCAGTTTTTTACCTGTTCTTTTCCATTATATAAAACCACAATCCTGGATGCTCCTGTTTTTCCTCATATAGTATCTTGATTTTAATTATCCTCATATGTTTATATAAGCTATTTAGGACATTCTTTCTTGATGTGGATTGACCCATTCTTGCAAATTGATCTGCACAAGGAAAAGGTTAAGCAAGCATCAGAGCAAAGGGAGCAGCATCAGTTAGGAGCATTAAGTCTAAAAGAGCTAAACAAGATGCAAGGATTTCCCCAGGTAGGATTTAGTATAGGATCAGCCCCAGGGTGTTTCACTGTTCTTGCAGACGTGTTTGGAATTATCACTGGAAACTACCGGAGGACACTACTAAATGGAGGAAACTACTCTAGGAAATCCCTAGGTAAATGAGGGCTAAGAGAAAAAATAACAAGAGTTGTGTTACCTCCATGTTATCATGTAAGAACAGTGGACTGAAGTTAAATCCACTGTGAGTCTGGAAAATCTGCTTTCTGTATACTCATTACTTCTTATAGAGATACAGTCATGTTTGCTGCAGTGAAGTTTATATTCATGTTAGTTCTTCTTAGGACTACTAGCAAGGCTTGGAAATAATCCATATTTTTGTAAAGGAAATAGCCTTTCTGTTGCTCACTTTTAAAAATAGGGTAAGGATGAAATGTAACTGATCCATGAAATGGAGAAACCTTCTAATCTCTTTACTCAGAATGCCTATCATGCACTAACAATTGCCTGTTTTGTTTTTCAGAATGATGACAACTTCTTAAATATTATTTATGAAGCATATCTCTTCAGTGTGAGAAAGGCAGCAATGAAAAAGTCTGTGTGAAAGATCATTTTTAAGTTCAGTTTCTTCCTGAACTCTAGGAAAAAGGTTTCTAAATTTTCAAGTACATTTGTGTTTAAAGAAGTGAATGGTCTTAAGCATTTTGCATACATGTAGATTTTGCTGGTTGGCAAGTACATGCTGTAGTGAGACAGAAGTGAGCAAAAACAGATTGTGCCTTCAGGGAGCGGAGCGTCACGATACTGAAGACTTAATAACAAAATATCTTAAATTATTTTTCTTATATTGGTCCATCCTTGGAATTGGTTTCCCTGCATAAGGGCTCAGTTCTCAGAATTCGGCTTCCTTTTTTACTTGGAGTGTGGCTGGTTATTCATTGACTTAGGTATTTGACGTGGATTTTCTCCGAAACGCCTGAACGTGCCGACCTCTGACCACATGGTGGCAATGTTGGACTATTTTTAGGAACCTGAAAATCCGAGTGGCATCTCGGCAGGGAGAGTCTCGGGAAGGCTGAGCTGTCATCGCGCTTAGCTGACTGCAGAGCAATTTAGATGACATGTCATGACTTTCCCCCAAATTTTTGTAGAAAGGTCTTTTTCTATTTTAAGAAGAATATTTTTAGCTATCTGTAGAAACGGGACTCTGCGGGTGTTTGGGGAAATTGGGGGGGAGGGTTTGTTTGTGAATGTACTTGCTATCAGCATAGCTCTGGGGTGGCACTGGATTCATGTTTCTATTATTCCAGATGCAATCTGCATATTGGATAAGCAATGTACAACTTTGTTAAAGGGAATGCTACCTGGTAAAACTCCTATAAAATTTTTTTAGTGTGTCCTGGATCACAGTGATTTCATTGATCCGTTTCTAAAGAAAATAAAATGGCTATTCCCTCCTATGTGCTGATTTCATTTTATTGTACCATGGACTATGTATTTACGTTTGTATTTGTGTGACTTTAAAATGATTTTACACTTGGCAGAAAACTCACAAGGTTTTAAATCAATTAGAATAAATGACTGAAATAAATTTTATGTATTATTTTTATTAGTATCTTGCCACTGAAGTGCCAGTTTACTACAGGTTAGAACCCAGAGTTGTTGCTGAGGAGGCATTTGTTTTGTGGGTGCAGAGAGCCCAATCTGTACTCCATAAGTGAGTATACATTCTTCTTTACTATGGGCATGGGTGTAGGCATAGCTCAGTAGCTTCAGTAGTGAAGGTTCTTCAGTGTAAATTTGGATGCAGGTTTCAATTAGTATAGTTGTAATGATTTAAGCACTTGCCCCCACTCACATACATCTGGCCTTTCTCTAGTGCTCACGTTCTTTGAGAAAGGTTCTAAATCAATATTAAAAAGAAAAGTTGAGGGCTACTTTCTTTATAGACAAGTGAATAACCCCGAGAGACTCGTGCCTGCAGAACTGCAGGACTTTTCCCACACTAAGTAGCTTGTAGAGAGCAAGTTGTGTTCTAGTTCCATTTTGTTACCAAACTGCTTGTGATTCTTTTAGACTCAGTGAAAAGAACATGTTGAGCAAATACCAGGAAGGGCAGATTTAAAGATAGCAAGTCCTAATTCTAATCTTGTAGCCATAATAACGTATGTAGCCATTAAAGTTTATGGGATTCTACTGAGTTAATTGGTATTACTTCTGAATATACTGTGTGGAAGAAATTGGAATCTACACAAGAGAGTTTGTATGAAACTACATACATGCATAATTGGTGTCTGTGATGCTGGTGTACCTGAGAGTGCAATTTAAAGATGATGGGGACACATAGTTAAGATCTCATTTGACACAGAACTTCTGTAATTGGTGGCTAAAAATAATCCTCAAGCATCTCAAGCTGTGTCTGTGATAGGTTTTCCAGTCATGGGGGAAGCTTTTATTTACAAAAAGGCAAGTAGGAATTTTAAAATCATCCTTATTTACTGCTTTTCCGAGTAATATAGCATTTACAAAAATTAAAGGCATATTTTTTAAAACATCCATTAACTCTTGATGTTTATGACAACAGTAGTATTGGCACTATGCTAGACATGCTGGGGCTTATCTTAAAGCAGACAAGGATAGAACTAATTCAGGATTTCTTCTCACTGTCCTCTCTTCTGGTTACATCTACACCAAGTAACACTGACGGAGTTGGACTTCTGATTGTATTATGCCATAAGGGATTTCTGGGATTGTTTAAGAGACATAAACTTGTCCTTTATGGAGTGAAGAAAAGAAGGGTAGTTGCTAAAGAAGAGAAGTGTTATTTTAGCTGACTTGCATGCTTACCTAGTACAAGGTAAGAAGGTAGAAAAAGCTCAGAAAGAAAATCTGAATACTGTGACAATTAACCAAAGAGGAAAAGTAGTGAGAGAATTCTGTTGAGAAATGAAGCCAAACTTCTTGTGTAGGCATCCCTTTCTGATGGCAGGATCTGCTTCTTCAGAGATGTTTAGGAATTGGAGAGGTGAGCTTGGAGTCATACTGGAGTGTCAAACTGTGCCGTGCCCCTTTCTCTCTTCTTTCTACTACAAGCTGAAGTATGCGTCTCAGAAAAAGGCATTTTCCAGGAATATAGTTGGAACCTTCCAGTACTGTGGAAAAGCTGGAGGATTCTTACCTAATACTGAAAAATTAATCTCTGCTTTTTGGTATTGTGTTTTGTTTAATAGCTTCTTTATCATCTCAGGCTATCTCTTTATGCAGCCACATCTGTGGATGATACCAAACAGTTTGGAGGTCACCTCCAAACTAGAGTGATTCTGAACACTTGGGTTCCCTATTTTATTATGTTATTTTTAAGACACTGTTGGAAGTAGGGAGTCCTTGAGCTAGCAAGGCCTGTGGGCTTGAAAAGGCCGCAGCAGTTAAGATTGCCTTTCTTTAGGCCTATTTTCTTTTTTTAACCTGGAAAAGGAAAAAAGGTAGTAAGCAGAAAATCAGAAGGTGTGTAAGGATCACATTAACTCTGCTTTAGATGCTGCCACAGTAATATTTTTTAGTTGTGTAATATTTTTAATATTTTTAATGTGTATTAATGTTTTTAATGTGTTTTAATATTTTTAATGTGTAATATTTTTTAATTGTCTGTGTAATATACTTAAGTATAATCTCTCTCAATGTTTATCATTGAAATCCGTAGTATTCAGTCAAGGCATCCAAATCTTTTCTCACAGAAACTTCAAATCCTTAATTTGATTTTTATTCATTAGCTCTCTGTTGCTCCTTTGTTTACTCCTTGTTGTAGCTATAAATTGGGTAATTAAAATTGTATAGCAAAATAACATTTTCCAGGAGCAGGATGCAGCTGAATAGGCAGGATGCTTCGTCTCCTCTGATAGCCTATTTAAAATGTGTTGAGCTTTGAACTTCAGTCATAAAAGTGGTGGGCATTTGAGATGTCTTTGTCCCTTTGGATTATTAAAATCGTTTAATATTTTAGCAAACTTGGAAATCTTTGCTGAGGAAAAGGCAAAATTAAAAGATATTTTTTCAGTTAGCATTTGAGGCTGTAATGTGAAAGATGTTATGAGATGGCAGCTTTACCCAGAGGGATCCCTGAAACCTAGAAAAAGGCAAAATTCTAGTCCTGAAGATGAATAATGCACTAAAAAATTAATCCTCTCTCAGCCTACAGTAAACTTTACTGCTAATCCTGCAGGCTTTTAAGAGACTCTTACAAGTCCCTGCCTTATCCATACTGCTACGAATATCTCTAACAAGCTTGTTCTGGCCTCTAGACGTAAATCTCTATGCAGCTGAGTTGGGAATAAAGGAGGGAGCTTGGTCTAGAACCCATCGGGGGGGCAGGTAGCCATCGATGGTCTAGAACCCGATGGGAGGAGGAGGAGGAAAATGTGGTTCTGCAAGACACCGCAGAAACAAAGGCTTTAGCTTTATAAACACTTCAAGCTGGCTCTGCTGCTGAAGAGGCAGTCCATCCCAGCCACCCACTCCTAGCTGCTCGTCCCTGCTCCCACACCACTCTTTCCTTTCTTTGCCCTTCATTTCTCTCCTTTTTTAGTTTGATTAAGACGTGATAAAATACGTTGCAGCAGAATTACTCCAGGTTAAGTATCCCTCCATGCCAAAGCTAGTTTTAACCCAGAAGAGTCCAGTGGGCAGCAGCCCAGGTAGCAGCGTCAGTTATACAGACAGGGGTGAGCAGCCACAGGGATGAGTGGGGTGTGGGGAGAGGAAGGTGAGGCAGGAGACTTGTGTTGCAGTACTGCCTTAAACTGACTGGGAGCTTTTGTGATCTAAAGGCCTTTGCCTCTTCGCTGAAATTCAGACTCAGAAGATGCCACAAACATCGAAATGTGACTTCATTGTTATCCCCTACCTTGGCTCTGTGTGGAAATCTATGAGAGTGTTTGTAGATACCTCCACAAAGGGTAACTACTGTCCATGAGGTTAATCTCTCCAGGCTCTCTGCAGAGCCAGTGGAAAGACAGGATCCTCTTGAGATACTCGGTACAAACCTAATCTAGCTTGAGAGGTTAGATTGGCTGGGCTAATGTTAGCCTTTTTAAACACCTTCCCTACCACCACCATCTTGTAACTGGACCAATACTGACATCGAAATCAGCCCCTACCTTTCCTCACCACATGGCAGATGTTTGGGTGAATTTTCACTTCCAATTTATTTTTTTCTTTTTAATTTAATGGAGATTGTACCATCAAACCTGAACAGACTGCTCAGATATAAATCTCCCCAGCATGGAAGTGAATGTGAAGTGCAGGGATGAGATTGCTTTTGTCTGTGTAGCTGAAAAACTACTGAAACGAGCAGGAAGTAAGCGCTGGAAAGATAAAAGGGAGAGGGGGAAAAAAGGTATTTTTTTAGGTCATTTTAAGAATAGCTTTTGGGGAAAGTGTGTCCAGTATTTGAACACCTTTATAGCTGTTGTAGAAAGAATTTGAGTTGTAAGTAATCTCCATGGTTCTTCTTTCTAGAAGGTGAGCAACGTGATAAAAACTTCCAAAGAACGAATTTAGAATAAACATCTGGTGTACACAATAGGAAGTCACTGCTCATTTTTTGTGAGAGCAGCAGCTTCAGTCATACATGGAATAAAAGAACTATTTTGAAACCATTTGGAGCATACATTAATTAAAAGCCTTTTTTACTATATTTGGACACAAATTCCACAAGAAGCAAAGTAAGCTCTGCATTCAGAGCAATGTGTCTGCGCAAACACCACCAGTCAATAAAGGCAGAAGAAAAAACCCTCTGGCGTGTGGTGACTAAATGAAAGTCAAGAAATAGAAAGGATGACATCTTACTATCAGAAAGAGGGTAGCTTGCTTTCATGCCATAAGGGACCTATGCGAAACAATTACCAAGTCCTACAGTTGCTGCTGCCATGTACATAGAGGGATGCAAATCCTGTTGTTAGATTCTCCATCAACATTACCACTTTTCTTGCCCAGGTGTTGCCACCCTGCTCCATAAGGTCATGTGCTCAATGCAGAGCTCATGGCCTTGAACCATGCTGCTGCACATCTCTGTTACACCGTGTCGTTGTGGGTACAGCCACTGGCACCATATTTCTTTACCTGATACCTTAAATCTACTTCTAAAACATACTAAAATGGCATGATTATTATTATTGTCACTTACCCACCTGTGTGCTTTTCTTCAAGCACTTGCCTGTAAATACAATGTTTAGAGGGAGAGAGGAAAGGAGCGTGCAGGCTCTTGGCAGCACTCCCAGCATAGGGCTACTCAGGCTGGGAACAAAAGCTCTGTTTTCCTTCATTTTTACTGCTGCTTAGCAGCCTGGCTCACTAACAGCTGCCTTCTTTCCACTTACAGCAGTAGCCCCAGACCTACCACTTAGTAAAAATGCCTGCATTTCACATTCATACAAGAGGTTGTGGTGGGGGGGTTATGCCTGAGGCTCCCCTCTCGAGTTCTTATCAAGGAAAACCTGCTTCTCCTGGCTTCTCCCATGGATGCAGTGAGCTGTGGCCAGGGGTTTGATCTAGAGGAGCCATCAGGCTGTAGTATCATACAATAATCCAGGGATCCCATACTTAAAGCTTGCAGTTTGGCAACAGAGGTAAAGTTTCCACCTCTCTTAGAGGTATGTTTGCAAGCAGGATCAGCCACTTGTCCCTGCTGTCTCATCCTCTTGTGATACTAATTTCACTTCCCTTGTTTCTACACCTGAAGACCAAAACCTAATGCCTCCAGACATTCTGTATCCTCTTTCCTACCACTGCCTCAAGCCTATCATCCCCACCTCTCATTCCTCCAAAGCAACTGCTCACAGGGAGATGTTTGCCCTTGTTTACCATGTGAGCAAGCACAAGCCATCACCACATGCTGCTTTCAGGTGGATTGCACTCCACCAAACATATGCCACAACTTAGGAATGTCTGGACAATATCAGCAGGACCAAAGATGAAGATGATGAATGCTATAACAAATAATAGCTTTGCTATCTTTGAGAAAAATCCCCGCAGGGATCATCGTAAAACACAAGCTTCATCAAGGGAAGGGTAGAAGGAATGAGTAGAGATGTAAAGAAGATGAAGAGTCTCCAGTTAACTCCTTTGACTGAGAGGTATGAAGAAATGCTGGCTCAGGACTCAAGAAAATCCAGTAAGGTCTTTGAAAGGACAGTGAATAAATCTAAACAGAAGTGAAAGCAGTGAATCTTGAACTCACCTGTGGGGACAGAAGTGAAGTTGTGTAAACTGGGAGAGGAAGCAGGGAGATGGAAATGCACAGAAGAAAATGATTTTGTTCAGTTAAACTTGCACTTATGAAAGCAGAAATTCAGAGAGCATTAAAGTTCAGAAGAAACACTAAGCTAATCCCACACTGTGGGGGGCTGCCAAATCCAGCAGACAAATGTTCTCCAGTGTCAAGTGCATTGAACCAGCCAGATGGCCAAAGATGAAGACAGCGAGCACTCATTTCTGAGATATTGGCAGGCAGTCAAAGCAGACCTGGCTTTGCAAAGCAGACACTGTGCAAGTGCTGGTGTGCATACGTTGGAGAAACCAACTCATGAAATGGGAAGATTTCAGAGTTAAAATACCAGCTTAGATGGTGATAGAAAGAGAAAAGTTGGGGGCTCTTCTTGTCACACCATAGCAACACATTTAGATATATTGGTGCTGAAGAGGCAGGTCTGAACAGACAGAGTGGGGACAATGTTCAGGTTCAGATACAGAATGGGAGGACACAAACACTCTGGTCAATATTTAACCCGAAATGATCTGCTCTTGGTTTGGAAGTGGTGATTTTAAAGGATGTCTATTTCTTGCGTATATTTTCAATGTCTTCAACATTGCTGTAAAGGTGCTTTTACATTAATAGCTTTATAGGTACAAAGTATCTAGAAGTGCTTTGTGTACAAATTACCCTAGCAGAGGAGACAGAAGGAAATACTATATCCATTTGAAATGGACATGAAGAGTGGTTCCATAATGGATTTATGGAGGACACAGAAGAAATCAAGAGACAAAGGCAAAGACTGATGCGTAGTCACGTCTCGCTGGGGCTTTGCTCCTTTGTCCATCGCTTCACTTTTGTTTGCAGCAAACAGATAAATCCCTCAGCCCAGCCCAAACTGCCCTGTTTCCCAGATGCGGCACTTCATAAGAGATCAGCATGTTGTGTAGGCGGTGAAAACTGGAAGAAGCAAGGAACAGACAGAGACAACAGCAGCAGCCTAGCAACCAAGAATGAGTCCCGACAAATGCGGGATTTCAGTTGTCATATTTTTTCCCCTTTGCGGGTGCTGTATGACCAGCAGGAATCCTGTCCTCCCTCCCTTCCTCTGCAGCATCTCGCAGGCTGGTATGTGGCAGCCTGGAATGCCCTGTGCCTATCCTAGGCCAGACAAATGAACAAAGCCAGCGGGAATGAGTGGAACAGCGACAGTATTTTCATATGCAATTGCTGTATTGATCAGAAAATAAATTGCTGTTGCTCCAAAATGTGCTCTCTCCAGCTGTGTAATAGAGATGACACTAAAGAGGCCAGTCAGTGCAAGTTCCCATTATCCTTCCTGTCCCATTAGTGCCTGCTCTTCCTTCGGCTCTTTGCTCCGAGCCTCTGATGTGATTTGTGATGTGCTGCTGACAAAGCTTCTGTTGCGCTTCCTCCTCACGAACGTTTTTCTTCTGCCAGACGACTGCAGCAGCTTAATGGGAGTCTTAAAGGGGGTTTTGGTGGTCTGTCCAGAGGTCAGCAATTGCTACGGGCATTTTAGAAAAGACCAGAATTAACCAAAAGTCCATTTCCGGTGGGAAAGGAAAGCAAAAGCCTCCTGTGAGATCCCCACAAACACGAGTTTGCCAGAATAGGTTGGACTATCAAGCTATCAAGTTCTGTTTATGCCCCTGTCCTTTGTCCCAGTCTTCATGCTCCAGAGAAAGCCCATGGCCCAGAATAGTGCTGCACAGCAATGCTAAAACCCACTGTGGATGACAAAACGTCTTCTGACTCCTGATGCAGCAACTTTTCCCCTCATCTACACAGAGCCTCTGTACAGAGATAGAGTTCACTGTGTGCTCTCAAGCCCCTTATCTGCATCTGTTTCTGCACCTTCCTGGTCCTGAACTGCCATACACACAGCTCGTAATTTTCTAGTGCTAATAATAATTTTCTACTTGGTTAACATGTGCAGCACCACACTAAATCCGTCTAATCACTGTCCTCTCTCTCAAAAAGCAGGAAAGGGGCTCCATGGCTATTCTAGCCTGTCAGCTTTCACAGCCTCCTAAGCAATCAATTCTAAGGAATTTTAGTTACATCAACCTTCTTTGCTTCCATCTTATTCCATACTAGGTTAGGGCGTTTTTACCTTTTAGCCTGGGTATGACCAGCAACATGCAGTGTTTAAAAGCTTGCTGATCTCCCCCAAGCATTTTGGGAGGACTGTGAAAGCAGTGAACTCCTTTCTCTCCTGATCACCCTCAACAGATGTTCATGTCAGTGAGATGATAAGGAACAACAGCTTGTCCTTTGCTGCTGGAGACCATCCTTGGAGGGAAGGCTTTGGAAGTGAATAACATTGGAAGTTTCTGTTTGTTCCCTGGTAGATGAGGAGAAAGCAACTGTTGGCAGATGTGAAGCGAGACATTAGCACACTATCAGCAGAGCTCTGGAAAACCTCTAGAAGACAAGTAGGAGCTTGTAGCACTTTAGAGATGAGGCAAAGCTGACCAGTAATTGAGGACTTTGACAATAGCCGCAGCACAATTTGGAGGTGCCCCAGTAAAGGATTTGTGAAGTCCTGGGTACTGTCCACATCTCCAGGATGGGAAGAGGAGTGCTGGTGTACCGCCCTGACACCCACAGACAGCCACAGCCAGTCTTAGCAATTCACCTTTTAAAGAGCTGGAGCCTTCACAGTGGCCTAATGACTGTTGCAAGTGTTCAGAGCAGAAGTGTTCTACCAGAATTACCAGCATGCAAGCTGCAAGACGCGACTCACTGGTGCCTGCTGTGATATTTTGGCCCCTACACGGCCATGAATTAGCTTAGTGGCTGTAGGAGTGTGAGGCTGTACTTTAGGGTACAAGAAGAGCTAGATAATGTTGTTTCTTTCTGGGAGATTTATAGCAGAGTAGATCTAGGTTTAAAATGCAGCAAGAAAAGGGAATCACTCCAAACTGAGAATGCCAATTAGCTCCAGCATCACTTGAACGAATTAAGCTAAGGTCAGAGCTGCAGCAGGCAACCATTGCTAATGGTGCCACTCTGCCTCCTTTATGCACATCAGATTTCTTGTGAAGGAATCCCTTGGGGCACAACTCTTTGGCTTCTGTCGGAAACTGCAGGAGCTTCTGGCTTAGAATGATGTTAACTTCAGCCTCGACGCTGCACTAACAAGAAGGCAGGCAGTTGGAGTGCTTCTTTTGCAAACGGCAGATCATTTTAGACAGACATCACAACTCGGCATTAGAATTTTCTTTCGTGCAATGTACGTATGCATTATTTATTTATCTATAGCTGGTAACCTTAAATTCCACTTCTTGCCATGGACAGTGAATGTAGCTCTTAGTTTCATTTCAAGCATGCTGCAGACTGCACTGTCCCCAACCCAAGCAAATGGTTTGCCAAGCTGCCCCTATCTCTCTACTGACTGTCCCACGTGCTGCCCAAATGCTGGCAGCAGCAGGAGGAAGCAGAATAAGTGAGGCTGCTAGAAATGGGTTTTTTCATACAGATACTTTGCACACTGTTACACCTTCCACCAGTAAGAGAGAGATTATTTGTTTTCATAGCATGTGTGTCTAAACCAGGCTAAATCCTTGTGAGCCACCCTTCCCTGGGGGATTGATGCTGTCATTGGCCAGCACGCATGTTAGAAGGAGATGGCTGCAACCTGGAGAGACCTCACCCATCGCGTGGGGCTACCGGGTCTATCATGCTGTGCCGATGGGTTTTAAAATCACCAACAAAAACTGCTAGCAAGAAATGTGCTGTTTTGCTTCCACAGCTAATTTGTGCTCCTTGAAGGAAATCAAAGGCAGCGTTTAATGATCCTTCTGGGCACAACATGATTTGTATCTCCATCCTTTGGGGGCAGGCTCACAGCATGAAAACCCCTGGGGTGGAGGGGGAATCTCTTTGAAGGCCGCTGGCTGAGTGAGATGCTGTCAGATACTGAAGGGAGGAAGTGTGAACGTGTGTTATGAAAGTTGGCAGGTGACTGAGCTAATTACAGACTCGGAGGCAATTTAGGGTGACGGGAAGTGACTTGAATTTTAACCAGAGGTTAAAAGAGTTTAAAAGGAGACGGTGCCAGTGTTTCCATGCTCAGATGGGCTTAAGACCATCCCCTGTCAGCCCGTTGAGCAGCCCTGGGTCAGGGAAACACCTTTCACCCTCATTACAGAGCAATTTTGGAGCAAAACACAAGCTGCTGCAAAATGGTGTTAATTGGATGTGGAAAGCCTCATGGACACTTCCCCCACCCCTTTCTCTTCTTCAAAACTGTCTCAGTATTTTGATAACAATTGATGGTTGCCTAAAATCACAAAACATGTTTTCATTAATATTCATGAAAGAATGGACTGTTTTTATCTACACCTACATCAATGTGTGGTACAACTCATCCAAAGCCCAGCTTTTATCTCTAATCACACTGAAACTGATCGCCCCTGATTATTGTGGGGAAAAAATACTCCTGTTTTCAAAGGAGAAAAGCATGAAATGCTATAATTTGTGACCTAGAATTCTGGCAAAGCTGCTGCCTTCTGTGAAATCAAAAGGAAGGAGAAAAATAATCAAACTTCTAAGTTTTTAATTGAGTTCTGAATATTCCAGAAATTCTGGTACGCGTCTCTACAACAGCTCTTGCCTGGACATTCAGTATCAGCAGCAGAACAAACGAAATTAACAGGAAACCTCTGAAAAATTTATTTTAAAATTATAAAAATTTCTTTCTGCCTCAACATTGCCCTTTATTTATGCCATGGTAGCATGCAGCAGCTTCCCCAGGGACCAGGCATTACTGCTGCGTATATTGTGCAAACCCACAGCCACAGAGCCCGTGGTTCACGAATGCTACACTAGGGATAGCTGGCTCATCTGTACTGATGCCATTTTTCCTGACAGGCAGATGTTTAATGCCTGAACCACTGCAGACAGCTCTGCAAAGTGCTGCAGCCCACCCCTACTGCCAGAGAATGGATTAAACTGCCCTGTGGGCTCGGTCCAACCCCTGAACCACTGACAGTGTGATCCAAATGAACCAGGGGAGGGGAAGGAAGTGGTGTGGTTTGCTGCTTTGCCCCTGTAGATCATTTGTCAAGCAAGAAGATGGTCCTCAGCCCTGCAGGTTATGCTGTCTCCCTCTGCAAGTGTGCAGAGAATTAAAGAGCACCTTGTATTTCCAAAGCACCCTGCAGCCATTCCCCAATAAATCCTTACCAGTATTTCAGCCAATAGGTAAGGCAGTAAAATCAAACCACGCAGGCAAGAAACTGATTTCTGCACCCTGCTGACCCTGACGGGGAAACACATAGGAAGAGGAACCCTCCTTCTTTCTAGCTCAGCCAAACTAGAGCAGCCCTAATTTGGCCCAAATACCTCTGTCCTGATAACCTTGCAAAATCCTGAATCCTGATTAACACACGGAGCAGAAAGAAGAAGGTGTTTCTAGGGTGTCCTCTGATTAAGGTCACTGCATCATGCATTTAATACATAGAATTTGGCAACATAAATGATGTAGCTAGACGTGCACTAAGTCAATTGTCTTTGTGGCTGTGGAGATTAGCAGGATAAGTGGCATCATTTATTTAGTCACTTGATGCACCTCAGTTCCTGGGGTTCCCCATGGAACAAAGCCTCCTCCCTCAAAAAAGCAGCCACTTTATCACTAAAGGCTTTAATCTCTTTTAAATGGGGTTTCCCTTCCTCCTAATCAAGTTCTTCCAGGTGGACTTGAAATAGGAAAGATTAAGTTTAACCCTTTGGTAGTAGAGAGATAAGGATAAAGTTGACTTTCACTCTGGTTGCTTTTGTGACAGCACCCAGGAAAACCACATTTGCCCACAGTTCTTCCAAAACAAGCATGTGCTTTCACTTATTTTTCCTTTTTTCTTCTTTTAGTTTTTCCTTCTTTTTCTTGTCTTGCCTTAAGAGATGGTGGGATGATGCTCCAATGTTCTTTTCTTCCTGTGCATTCGGCTCTCCCTTGATATCTCCCTTCCATGCCCTACATTTCCTACTGCTCATGACACTGTGCCTGATGAGGGTTTGAAATGCTGCTAGCAAAACTAAATAAATAAATAAATGCTCATTTCATCTTGGAGTATTTAAACAAGTCTAAATTTAGAGGAGAGCTGTGGAAAAAAATGAAAAGGAAAAAAGGCAAAGTAACCAGCCCAAGGCATTGATTAATACGACACCTATGTGGCTGCTTCTATAAACAAGGGGGAGAGCATGCGGCTCGCAGGTGAATGGGTCTGTAGGCAGATATTTACAGAGCACTCGGGTCAAATGTGGGGTCTAGGTGGACACGTTCGGTTCGAGACATCCTGCTGGTGTCTGATGGTGACATTCATTATTCACTGGCTCTGAGGCAACCTGAAATGAAGAAAGTGGTATAATGCCTGCCTACATGTCAGTCAGGGTACCTCGATGTTCCCATGTATATCCCCCCTAGTGTCACACTAGAGTTGAATCTGTCCTGTTCTACAGAGATCCTAGTGAGGCATCAGGTATTCAGCTGCATTCCCATGGTAAACGTGCTTTTGTGTGCCTCTTGTTGGAGTCATATCAGGGTTTCCTTGTGGCCATCAGCCTAGTCTCCAATGGCAGAAGAACCCTTCCATGCACCCAGACTTATCAACCATTTCCCTTGCACCCAGCTGGTATTAAAAGCAGCCAATTTAACCCAAAACACTCCTGGGAGTGAGGGAGGTATCCACACCTCTGCAAACTCAGCTTGTGACTGCTAACCCTCCACAGCACTGAAACCTGATCAGAAGAGATTTGCACGACCAGTCAGTAAAACCATGACTAAAAGTACTTTTCCATTGCCTCTTCTGGCAAGGGCTCCTTCATCCTGGCAGCTGCTGAGACAGGGAGATGGCATTCTCTGGTATTGGCAAAACACTGCACGACTGCTTCCCAAACCACCCTGAGGAACAGTTAAATCTACTCAGAAGGCCACAGACATTGCCTTCGTATCTCCTGAGCAGGACACAAGCTCAAACACTGTTGAGAGAGTGGTTTCACAAGCAGGATGTTTGACCAGGATAGAAAGGAGCTTTTGAACCCAGATACTCATCTGAGTCCTACCAAGAGATATTGAGAGGCACAAGGTTATGATCTCAGATAAATGCATCGGCTGTGAACAAGACCGTTTATTCCCATCATGCCTTGTTTTAAGATATTCAAAATCAAGGCAAATTATCCTTATTAAGTGATTACATCCCAGATGTTTTAAGTTCAGGATCATGATGGAGCAAAGACTTGCTTTGAGGTATGTGGTGGTGGTGGCAGGCACACAGCAAGATCCCAGCATCTCCAGGGTGAAAAACAAGTGAGTGCTGATATTTTGCAACCTCTTCCCCAGTCCTGATATCCCTGGAATATCCTGATATCCCACTGATATCTACAGTGCAAGAAAGGACCCTGAGGCTCGCTCCCTGTAGGCCCTGAGACACTGCCCCACAGTACCCAGAAAATAAGAGGAGCACCCCTGCATCACTGCATGTCATTACTACAGGGAAGTGTCTCTATGACCAGCTTCAGCCCAATCAACCTCCTGGCAATAGGAGTAGTATTATGATGAGCCTGATGCCTGAGGAGGCTGAGACACTGTCCCACCTGCTCTTCACCTCCACAAAGCTGCATACTCTTGCTGTGTTCAAGGTTGTCACTGTACCCCGTGTTCCAGCCAACTTCTAACAAAGAGACACTTGGCTGCTGCAGAATGCCTGATTGACCAGTATTGCATGGAGAGAGATTGCCACAAGAGGTTGTGCCATGCCCTGCACATCTTTCTAACCAGCTTTCTCTGATGCTCAGTTTAGTGTTCCCCTTTCTTCATTTTGCCCCATTCTCCTTATATTTATGCCACTGTAAGACTACGTGTTAGCCTGCTGAGGCATTTCCAGGTAAAGGTCACCATATGAATACATTAAACAAATGAGGATTTCTACTGTTTTATAAACTCTCCTCATACATTGCTTATACCAGTGGTTTGATGATATTCATTCTTTAGCTGGTCTTGACATTTGCCAGTATCTTCTCATAACAAGATAATCCAAACTGAATTCAGGTTCTAGTCAAACCAGAAATAAAAAGAGCTGGTAAATCTTCCCTCTGCCTGTGAATACAGCACAGAATCATACTGGCATTTTTTTATTGCCCTATGGTTTTGCAAATTTAGCTCTAATTTGCTGTAATCATCCACCCCACATCTCTTGCAGCCTTGAATTCTCACTCCTTGTTGTATGTTTGCTTTCCTTCTTTCTCATAGGATTAATTCTCTTTTTCCCAACCCAGACCCTGCTGCTGTTTATCTCCTCCCCTTGCTCCAGCTGTGCTCACACTCTGTGGTGGCTGAGCTCTACATAAGTAACTGGATGCACACTAATCCCATTAAGGGCCCTCTAGTCACCTGGGCTTTTTCAGTTTTCTGTGCAATTTTCATTTCACCTTCAAATCTTACTCCCTTGCCACTTTAGATCATTAAGGGGTTAAGTGAGATATATCCAGTAAATGGGATAAATCCAAATAAAGGGATTTGGATCTCCCAGTTCAGCATGTTGTTACTGCCTTTTCTATCAGTGTTTCAGGGTTCTACAAATGCAACCAGACAGGGGCTGTTGCCAGAACCCATCTGGATTAAACTGGGTCCCAGCTGCAAATAGGACACAGTGGCTGGAAGGGTTAGTGAAAAGATCCTGCAAAAAATCACAACAGCTCTTTGATACAGCTCCTTGCAAAGTGGAGAGAAAATGCTATCTAAAATGTTAATTCTCCTGCCTTCAGATCTCATTTCAGATTGTTTCAGAACATGAATTTTTATTATCTCTTCCTTGAAGCATCCAGACAGGGAAGCCTGCCACCTTGGATGCTACCCTGCACTTTTAATCCAGATAAACACAGAGAAATAAGACCTTGATGGTCATTCTTCCCAGCTCATTTAGAAGAGCAATCTATTCTCTTCAGGCTGCAGATGAAGGAGGAGGCAGCAGCCCAGCCCTCTGGTCCCTGGTCTCAGTAGCGTGAAGCCAGCATCAGGGGAAGGGCAATCAGCTGCTTCCATTCCTATGGTCAGCACATTGCACCCCTCATCTGCTATGAGCATTTCTGGGAGGAAGACATTTCTCTGCACTATCCTCACATCTGGATCCCCCCTGGGGCTGTCTGGGTCTGTATGTGCCCCTTTCTGGGACACGATCTCCCATAGCACATTTTTACCATTTGAGAAAAGCATTACTAAGATCCAGATCTGCTCTGCCTGCTGCCTTCATATGCTGACTATGACATTTGCCGTACAGCCATGTGGTACCCTGAAGGCACTGTCTCTACAGCGTTTGTGTGTGTGGAAATTGACTTTTCACAGATTTTAGGGTGAGAAAGAACCATTTCAACCTCCCCATGTAACCCTTTGCACAGACCTAAGAACATAAGTTGGAAATTTCTGCCCTTCAGGCTCACAACATCTGCTTGAAGAAGATCGTAACTTTCAAAAAGATACTCAATCTGGAGTTAAAGATTGTAATAAATGACTAAACCATCCAATTCCAAGGTGAATTATTCCTGTAATTACTTAATTGCTCACCCCAGGCGTTCAGCCTCTTCATCATACAATTTAACCTGTATTACACATTTCACAGAATAAATCCCTTCTCTGTATTTCCTCTGCCACTTCTATTATCCCGTTTAATGTGCGGCACCAATGCTGCACTCAGTAGCACATCTATAATACGTGTCAGTAGCACATCTATAATACGTGCCTTCGTTTTATTTTAGTGCTTTGACAGACGATTTCCCCCTCCACATTCTTATGAGAAACCTAATGAGCTAGCATGGCTTTGTGTTTTGTATTAAATACACCATTTGTAAAGGTGCAGAAGATGATTGGAAGATACTTTAATAACCAGGTTAACTCATAGCCATAGAGTCAAGGTGTTCAACAGGCAATTTATAATCTTTCAGCTGCTGTATCTATAGTTATTTATAATCCATACTTCTCGCGACTATAATGAGCTTATACAGCGTGCCCCTCATCCAAGTGTGCAGTTTGCTGCTTGCTGCTCTTCATCAAGCTCAGCCATTGGGCTCCTTTGATTCATTGGTCTCCAGACAGATGAGGGGATGGCAATCTCAACTGAATGTTGCCCAGACTGAGAGGTTCGACTATTAGTAAATACTCACATAAGGAGACAATCAGTTAAACCCTGCATTTTTCATGCTGTTTTTGCTTCCTGCTGCCCATTTTCCCTCCTTTTCTCTCATCTTTCCTCTCCTCTTTCCTTTCTCCTCTCCTCTTCTCTCCTGTGCAAGATGGTCCTGTGCAAGCCTCAGCACCAAGCAGCAACACAGCATGAACCGACTGGTGTCTGCCATGTAGCCCACATTCCTGGTCCCAACCCCAGGTCCCCGGTGGGGAGGAGATGGTGCTGGGGTGACCTGCTGGAGCAACACGTCAGCATCCTGCAGTGTGACAAAGAGGCCTTGCAGGACACAGATCAAAGGTCAGGGTTTCTTTTGAGGGGGGAGGGGTTGTGGATGCGCCCCTTTTAAAGCAGGCACAGCCTGACCTCTGGCTGGAGAAGCCGAACCCATCTTCAGGAATCAGAGTAATCCCGTGTGATTTTATCCCACTCCACTTCTCTAAATCTGTGGTGGCTGCTGCTTGGCGAGGGGATTAAGGGGCTGGCGGGGGATTACGTAGCTACTGCAGCTCGCAGCACGGATCTCCCTCCCGACACGGCCGCTCCTCGGGGCGCAGAGATGCACGGCACCCACGGGTGCCCACCAGCGAGGGTCCCTGCAGGTTTATAGCCACCTGCCCTGCATCAGAGACACCGTGACAGCACCCGGTGGCAGGAGTGGCATCCTCAGGGCGGAGGCAGCCAGGGTCACCCCGGGGCTTGGCCCCGCAGCGTGAGGATACCCAGTGTGGCAGCATGGCAGGGGCTGCGTGGGATCGCCCCCGGGGCAGCAGGAAGGACAGGGAACCCCCGTATCCCGCTGTCTGGTCCTCTTGCTGATGGTTGGCACATGGAGGATGGGGCCCTGGGCCATCCTGTGGATGACACTCTGGCTCTTCTGCCTCCTGCCCTCTGCCAGGGCTCAGACGAAGATCCCGCTGGAGACGTAAGTGTTTCCTTCTCTCTGTTGTGCAGTGTTTCTGGTGTGGAGTGGGCAATGCTGTGGGCATGGGCAGGAGGATGGGAGTGCAAGCACTGCGGGTGCAGGCTCCTCCGAAGGAGCACATCACTGCAGGAGAAGTTGTGTTTCCTTCCAATGGTGGCGATGGCTTCTGGGAAAGTACAGGGGAATGGGAGCCACAAATTGCATTCCCAGGTCTAGCGCGGATGCAATGCCTCATTTTCCCGTTCGTCAAGCAGAGCAATGATACTCATCTGCTTTAGTTAAGCACTACAACATTTATTAATGTGTTGCTTAATGCACTGGGTGGCAGAAAGCAAAACCAGTTTACAGACGTGTTCCTAAAACCCCACCACGGGTGCAATTTGGAGAGATTCAGCCATGGAGGCAGATGCAAGCAGCCCCAGTTTAGTAGCTCCCCAGCTTAGCAGAGCCATTCCAGCAGACAGTGCCGGGGACACCCCAGGGATGTATAGCAGTGGTCAGGACCTGGCTGCGGGAGGCATACGCATGGGGTGTTTGAGTGGAGACGCATCTCTCTGATACACACTAGGTATGGATCGTGCAGTACAAGCTTTGGAGCTCTGACCCCTTGTGTTGGTTTGGTACACTGATGGCTGAAAAAAAGCCTTTGTGTGCACATAAGGAGCCTGGATAATACACACATGTGTTTATTCACGTGGGCAGATGTCACGGGATGTTAGGGTCATGGCGGCTCCATAGAGGAAAGAGGCCATAGCACCTTTTCTTGCTTACTCCTGCTACACCTTATTACAAAAGGTGTAATAGCCCTTCCCAGAGCTTTGGAGCACAGGAATAAAAAGCTGAGCTGCAATAGAAAGCATAAACAGCCATGTTTTGTGCACAGAAGCACAGCATGGTTTGGGTTGGAAGGAACTTTATAGATCATCTATGATTGTATGATTCTATGATTGTATGATCATCTATTTCCAGCTCCCCTGCCATGGGCAAGGACACCTTCCACTAGGCCAGGTTGCTCAAAGCCCCATCCAGCCTGGCCTTGACCATTTCCAGGGATGGGGCACACACTGCATTTGTGTCCGGGTACTAGTGCACATGCAAGGAATCTTCATGCACACTTTTGGATGTGGTTTTGCAGGGCACCCATGCCTGCATGTGTGTTGGTGTGCATAAGTGGCTCCTCCAGCACGGTCACTGCTGGAAAACTCCCCACAAGCAGCACAGCCTGCCCTGACAGCCCCCCAAGGAGGCTAAGAGCTCTCAGCAAACCCAGTGTATGAAAACTTCACCTTGTAAGCTGATTTAGGCAAGTTAAATCCTTTAAGGATTAAAAATGTCAGCACCATGGTTGGTAAAAGTTGTTGGGGGGCAGCTTCTCTGGAGCTGGGATAAGTCTGTCCGCACAGGACAGCAGGGTGGTCTGGAGAGGAGACTACACTGCCATCCAGTTTCAGGAGGAGACGTGTCTCATAAACCAACCAAAGGCAGCTCAAGCCCTTTCCTGAGGCTGAGAAAATGTTTTATATTCAATCATCTCCTATCAGACCCTTTGCAGATGTGCTCACCGATACAGCCCAGGCAATTACCAAGAGTTGCGCTGACTTTACCCGGGGAGGGTCTCACGAAACTTTGCCACCAATTTTATTCTTGGCTGCACTTTCAAGCCCTTCCTCGTCAAAGTGCTTCTGATTTGGGTCTCACAAAAAGGACACAGAGGTTACAGAGAATAAAATCCAACTTCTGATAATTTTAAACCGTGCAAAATAAAAATCAGCTCTCCATGCCCTGGGTAAGTACTGTATGGAAATACCTTTTGGCCTTGAAATCTGCAGCATTTAGAAGCCAGACAACCTTTATGCTGTTTTTGCTACTGAATACAAGTGCAGGGATTACAGGCAGGCAATCTCTGACCAAATCCTTTTCTGATGTGTTTGGTTATAATGTGATAGTCCTTTACTACTGAGAAAAGAGTTACGTCACGCTGCACAATTTGGAACGTATTCATGTACAAGAATGAAGAGTAAACAGTACAAAAAAGATTTTCTCCCCTAGCACTGAAATCAGACCAACAGCTGAATTAATCCCTGGCGTTTGAAATCCACTCCTGAATTTAACTAAAATACAAAATTTGCTCTTTTTGAATGAAATTTCAGTAGAAGACCACATTGGTCAGAGGACCAAAGGGAGTAAATCAGCAGAAAGTGGATTTGCTCCATAGGTTATACAGGGACATTCTGGGGACACAAAACCAAAGACTTTGAAACACCAGCTGGGTTCAATTACAGTCAAGTGATATAAGGCTACGTCAGCCTGTGCTGCTCCCCAAGTCATGTCTGGCTTTGTTGCACCATGTTCAGTTCATTGCCAGTTTATTCACAGCTCACTTGGCTTTAACTCCAGGGTGCAAAACTCTACTCAGTCAATTCCTAGCAATGCTTCTGGGGTTCAAGGTCAGCACAGAAACCACCTCCTCTTTACTCCTGGCCACTGCTCTGCTCATCAGCTGGCCATGGCATGGTCAGAAGTGCTTGTAGCTGTGAGGATAGTGAGGATGGTGAGGATCTGGGGCTGGCTGCTCAGCCTTTGCTGCTTAGGATGCCAATAAACATAAGGAAATGCTGGTGGGAGAGGTGAAGGTCAACCTGGTATAGCCTCTTTAGACTGCCCCTGCCACCTGTGTATATCTCCTCTTGAGTTCATGGAGCTAGCAGCCTTAGATGAAATTTCTATGCAACCCGATGAATTTTAGACTGACCTTTTATCTAACTTGTTTATAATAAGATCAGGAAGCCTATTTCAATTCAGCAGGCTGCCCTTGGTTTCCCAGTACTCTGATGTTACTTCTTTCCCTGGCAAATAATTGTCTTTTAAATATGTAAATGCCAGCATATTTCCACCTCTCCATTTGCCTCCTTTTTAACTTCTGTAAAATGCCACTATATATTTTTAATTACCCACTCTTCAGCCCTGTCACACGGGGCTTCGGGACCTTTGTGCCCTCCCATTCCTCTGTGATACTTAACTTTCCAACCAGCCCTCCAAAGCTGCTTGTCTCTGGCCCTCTCTCTGCTAAAAATGCTCTCAAAGGCTAAAAACCAACATTCTCTTGTCCTGTTTTTAGGAAAGCAGAGAATCCCAAGTCATGATGGACTTAAAGACTGCAAAAATTAGCAGATCAAAGAGCAGTAGGGCTGCGATCTTCCATGAAACTATGTGTGTGGCTGGCCTTTCTAGTGACTGATTGTTGCTGAGCTTGCATTGTGGGCCTCTTACTTCAGTAATAGCATCTTTCTGCTATTTTATATACATATATCACAGACTCTTCCACCCTAACGGGTTGAAAAATGATGAGGGCTGGAGGGAACAGGGGCACACGCACTGCCACAGACACAACACAAAATGGAAAGGCCAGGATCATGTGCGCCTCATTTCTGGGGGAGGCAAATAGGGTAAAGATAAACTTCATTGCTAAATTGCTAAATTACTATTACTAAATTGCTAAATTGCTATCCCAAACTTCATGTCTAGGTTCTCTTCTTCTACAGCAAAAGGTGAGGAGACTGGAGAATATTCGTCAATATCAGCACAAAACATCTCATACATAAAAGCTATAAAACCATCAGCAGCAGATGGGCATTGAGTTAAATGTTGATTCAGAGCTCCTTATACCTCAGGGAATCTGTTAGTTACTACAACAAGCAGGAAAGCATCCCATAAGGTCCCTGTTATGGCTTCCTCTTTTATTATAGGCTTGCTAGAATAATTCTGATATGGGACAATAAATCCTGCTGTCCTAGCAAATACCCATACTCTTTTTTATTTAAGAATGAAATAAAAAATATAGATTAATCAATATTTCTTGATAGTCAAAAAAGGTCAATATAAATTTAACTAGTTATCCGCTCTTTTCAATCAGGTTTTACAAAAAACATAAGATGACCACATCAAATACTACTACTATCTGTTAGATATCCTATCATAACACATTAACCCCACTCATTAAGAAAATATATTGATCATAAATATGATCATACACTACACAAATTTAAAATATCCGTTTTCCAATACATATCAATAGTTTGTGTATAAACAAAAAACGTATCGG
>JANHGB010021250.1:0-27215 GCA_026283785.1 Coracopsis vasa | reverse complement strand
TGTGCATTATTACAGCTGTAACTGATAAATTAACATACTTTTGTTAGTTTTCCAGTTTGTAGAATTTGATACATATTGCCATGATCTACCGAAAGGATCTGTCTCCAGTTCCTCATACCACTCCACTACATATTCAGTTACTTCTGGTTCAAAGGCTACCCATTCCACAACCACTTCTTCACTTGTCGTAAAGGTCCTCACCGTTTCAATAATCTGAGAAGCTAAAAGTTTAACAGAAAGTGTCATCAATTCTATTGTCATAAAAACTGCAGCAAGAAAAGTACTCACAGCAAGCTGAGATTGCTCCTTTACAAGAGTATGGGACTCAGTCAAAGTTTTGTTAAAAAAGATATCTTAAAGTTACTTTATACCTGTGTTAACATGCAGGTACTCAAAATACTTTAAAATTAAGCATATATGAATTATTACAATGAAAAAGGGGAGAGGAAATTGAAAACATGATACCCAAGGAGATTTACACATACAGAATCAAAGACCAGTATTTCTTTAAGGATCTAAATTTCACAGACTGTAAAGTTTCACAAACCAATTTTAGAGGTAATGCTGATTGATGAGCAAGTTTTGATTGAGATTACAAAGGCAATAGCAAAACAGTAAATTAAGTCAGCAAGGTCAAGAACGACAGTGAAGCAAAACTGCAGAATAGAGGTAATGAAAGTCTGAGTGAAAACCCAACCTGGCAAAAAAGACTTGGTGAAGTAGAACGAAAATAAATGTATGTAAGGAAAAAAAGGCATGTCACAGGATGGAAAAATCAGGAAAACATTTATTGTGGAACGCATAAGTGTATACAAATGTAGCCAGCCAACTCCACAACAAGATGACTTCACATCTACATGTCCAGTTTTCTGATTAGAAGTGAAATTTGACTGAGCAGTTCCAGGGGAACACTTGCATTTATTTAATGAACAACTGATAAGTGAGCAGTGTAGGAGAACCTCTCTTTCAGATCATGGGTAGGCAGAAGGATGCTGCAACACAAGGCTCACAGAGATATCAGAATTAAACATAAAAGCCAAAGAACACAACTGTTGTGCTAAAGCAAACCAGCTTCCTGACCCTGGCAGTAGGTGGGATGAGGTATTTTGGGAATGCACAGGAAATGAGAATAAACACAGTGTTTCTCTCTCTGCTTCCACTGACATATATTAGGGACTTGTATTAAACACATCTTTTTCGGCACTTTTTTTTTCCTTTTAATTAAAGAATGAGGACCCAGAACATATGCTGTAGAAACTTGGGAAAAAGATTCACAAAAGCTCATTTATTTGTGCTACTGATTTATCTCTGCTGAGGTGGCTCTTGACCAGCCCACCAACTTATTCTCAGCACCTCAATCCCATTGCTCAACTGCAGATTGCAACCAAACTATGGGGAAGATATAATTTAAACACTCCTCTTTCAAGCTTCACCCATGTGATATATATGTGCCTGGCACAGTGGGAATGAAAGAGAACTCGATTTATGATGGGAACACTGCTTTTAATTCAATAGCTTGCCACATTAATAAGGAATGATTAAATGTCAGTATTTGGAGAAACTCATGTTATTCTAGAAATGTAACATTCTGCTTGGCAGAGTCTTGAACTCCGGCGAAGAGTAGCCCTTTAAATCTTGAAATCCAACTGCCATTTGCCTGCTAGGCTGTCTTATCTGATGGAACCAAGGCCAACTAAGGGTCTCCTTATTTGACCTTAATTTTCCTGTTAACCACCTACGGCTTTAACTCAAGATGCCAAGAATTTTCTTGGCATCCTTCCACAAACTGCTAGGCCAGATTCTGTTTCTAGTTACAGCATAAACTGGATCTGATCTGACCTCAGCTACTTCAGCCTTGTCTGGATCTCAGACCTCTTTCTGGCTCCCCATAGATCTGACATCATCTCAACCCATGCAAAATGGCCATTGCTCTTGCCATGTCTTGTGTGTTTCTTTGGAAATTTTGCAGTGATCATGCTGATTTTATATAGCGGCCATTGAGTCTGACAGATCTCATTTAGCTCTATTTGTATAATGAATATTTCTTAGATTCACAAATAAGTTTTAGCAGCAGTACTTTTTTTACCATTCCGCCATTGTAGGTGAGGCTGGATGAGTGGACTAAAAATACCGAAATAAAATTTTTTGCTATTGTTTCCTTCAAAAATGTCACTTTGTTTTTAGCCTTCATGAGGATTTGACACATTAAGTAAATGGACTTTAATAATCTGATTTGTTTTTTCTATTTGCATATGTGAATATTTGTTTTGGAAGAGGCTGTAGGTGAAGTCAAGTAAAGGAAAACATGATCCATGATTTATTAGTATCTTAGTTCATCTTAAGAACCAGATTGTCAAATATTGAACATATGAAGAACTCCTTGTTATCAATTAAAAGTTAAGCATTTGCCTGCGCCTACACAAAAATTTAAATAATAACATTCAGAAATCTAGAATGAAGTACATCAGTTTATGGGCTAATCTTTTTAAGGCTGCTCCACGGGCAGAAAAACTGAGGTAAATCTATAGTTTATTAGAGTGTACTTGTTCAGCTCTACCCCCAAAAGCTTTATTTAGACTCAAGAATTTCTGTAATTCAGTGCTCTGAACTTTCTTTTAAAGGCTGTATCAGACACAAAACCTCCTATTGTGGAGGCAGCTGAATTACTGAGTGAAGAAGGTTAGAAGCTAAGATACTGAAATCACTGGATATCTAGGTATATCATCTGGCAAATTCAACTTGTGGAGGATGGAGAAGAGGTGGAAAAGAGCTGACATTTCAAAGCAAAGACCACTTTGTTTTCACTCAACAAGTTCAGCCTGACATCCTGACTCCGGCAGATCAATATGGGGCAGTGTTGCTGATGAGTTCATGCATTAAGCCAAAGGCAAACCCATTGCTTTTGATCTTGCTTCCTCAGAATTGGAAATTAGTCTTACATCAAAAATGATATTCTCTCTGCTTTCCCATGGGGTGTTGGCATACAAGATTTAAACTTACGTGTAAATTGATTCAACCCACGTGTCAAATTAAGTTATGATCTATTGGCAGTTGTGATCAGATCCTGATCACAATGCCAATACCCCTGCACCACAGCTCTGGCTCAAAGACTCTCTTCCCTTTTGTTTGGAAAATATTTTTTCATTATAGAAGATTTGTCATATCGTCACAAATTTTTTGAGGCAGAATTGTTGGAGGAAAGGTCAAAACATAGTTTGTGTTTCATCACAGATTTCTACAGAGAGGGATGCCTCCTCCTGCCATACTTGTCTGTAATAGCAGAATGCCTGATAATCCTAATCCTTACTGTTGTCTTTTCAATTTAAATGGTTTTGAAGGAATCTCCAAATTCAAGTGAAACCACCTTCATTTTTATCATTCAAAAAACCCAGGAAGATTAAAATAGTCAACAGCTAGTCTGTTTCTTTTCTTAGCAATGTGTTTGTTGATTTCATGTTTTTTCTTTTATGCAAAATCGCTTTCTTTATATATGGTAATTTATAAGCAAGCCATTCAAAATCTAGAACTGCATCTCCAGCAACTCAAACAGAAATATCTTCTTGTAGCTGTTGGAAATGCAATAAAAGCTTGATTTTTCTCAATCTATAATTAAGAATAACTTTTGGAAAATTGTGGGATTTTTTTTTCCACTGCTGCCTAGGAATCTCTTCCCACCCTCTTGCAAACAGGAAATGCAGAAAGTAGGATTGGAGTTCATTTTAAGGATTTGGGGAGATAAATGTGTTTTTATTGATCCCTTGGTGCTCTGAGTCACAATTTTTAAACAAGCTGCTGCCAAAAAGTTAAATAAAAAGAAATCTCTTTCTCTTTAATGTTTTCTAGCTTTATTACAGAGCAGTCCAAGTTAGGCACATGTAACTAGAAATTGTAGTAACTTATGAAACAGTATTAATCATCATGCTGGGCCATATTTACACATGAATGTCATGCTATAATGAGGGGAAAACAAACAGGTTTATGTCAAAGGAAGGTACTTCCAAATGTCAAAGAATTTCATTTAAAACCTGCAAATTTATTAAATCGTTGTAGAAAGTACAAAGCGTAGTATACTCATTCTCTATATAATAGGAAAATCACATTCTTTTTTTTACCACATTCAAATTCTAAAGTATCATTTTAGCTTAGAAAGGCAACAGCTCTTTAGGAGACGTGACAGTAAAGTCTTCCAAAGCAGTCAGAGCTAGACAGGTCACAGCAATGATGGCCCGATAGTAATGAATAGTCCTTGATTTGCAAGGCAGATGGTTTGTGTGACCTACTAAATCTTCATAAATTTTATCCTTTTTTTAATTATTTTTTTCTGCAGCCTTGGCTTGGTGTCAGTGAGTTGGTGTGTGAGATTAGTTGTTTTTTGGACTGGTTTTATAGCATGTTTTATTTTTCAGCTGTAGAATAATTTTTTGGTTACATAAGCCAAAAATTTCCAAATGAGGTGCTTAAAACTGATTTCTAAATATATTCTGAAGTATTGATAGAAGTGTCTCAAGCTTCTAAGTGGACACAGGATTCATATAGCATCTAGAACCACTGAGGACTGAAAGAATTCATCAGCTTTTAAAACTGCATTCATTCTAAATAAGAGAGACACTTTCAAAGGACCCTAAATCAATGAGCCTTAGATCCCTCAGTCACATGAACATTTTTGAAAATGTTGTCTTAGTTGCTTTTTGAACATGTGACAAAAGAATGGTAAAAAGTGGATTTTCTAATTGATTATTTAGAATCTGTACAGGAAAGCTACTCAAGATTAGGGGTTCCTATCCTATTCACGATTTTTTTTTTAATTTATTTAGAAGTAAATATGAATATATTGTCATAAATTAAAAAAAAAAAAAAAGGTGTTGGTGCAAGACTGTGACAAAATTAGTCCAGGAAGACCCAACACTTTGAAAGCAAAAAAACTATCTGGGGTAAAAAGTTTGTGTAGTTTTTGTTTCCTATACTATGAAAGGAAACTAGCACTTTAATTACACATAATTTACAAAATCACTTGATGTGCTTATAGACAGTTACTGGTAAATTGTAGAAAAGGGATTTTATTTTGGAAAAAAAAAAAACTATTATAGTTTGAAGGCAGCATTTTCATTGCTTGGTTTCTTCTCTAGGGCTGTCTAAGACTCACATTGGGGCTTCACATAGCGTCCTATTTGCAATCTGGACTATTGCAATTTCTCCAAATAAGATGGTTTCACACAATTATTGTTGTTTACACTCTTATTTAATTGGGAATCTATTAAGAACCCATTTTTTTACTTAGATGTCTCTACTTAAAGCAGGGGAGGCTAAAATATGATCACATCTAGGCAAGACTTTTGCATGTCTGTATTCTTGATGCATGAAAAATATGCTTATCCTCCAGCTTGCCACCAAACTAAATATTGGGGGAAAGAATCTTTCCATCCTTCATAATATTCTGCTTGCCCAGGACTTTGTATAGGATTTCCCACAGCTAGTGGCTTCTGCTGTGGCCACTTACTGTGCCCACCGGTTTTAAACTACTACAGAAGAAAAGCAGAGCCAGCAGTTTTTCAGAAATTCCCGGAGCCTGTTGTAATTCTATGTTGTAGTTAGGTCTTGTGCTAAAAAACAGTCCCAAGAGCTATGCTGGCTGGGTTTGAAAACTTTCTACAGGTTTAGATTCTTGATGTGCTAAAGCAGGCTTTTAGATGTGCTACCTCATTGATGGGAAAGGGAAGGTCCACAAATGTGCAGTGCTCATTAAACTCCCTATCACATTCAATTATATATTTTGTCAAATAGTTCAAAGTATCTGCTGAGTTTTCTCGGTAGATAGACCTACACAATTGGCATGTTTGTCCAAATGTTTCTACTGCTAACTAGTTGAAATTTTAATCAGTTAAATATACAAGGAGTTGGTCCTGATCAACTAACTGTTCACAGGTTCTGATTCAGAAGATCACATTGTTCTTGGATAGAAATACTTGTGCAAAAATCCAACCAGCAACACTTCCAAGTGTAGAAATACCTAGAGTTTAAAGTAGTGGTTCAGGTGTGAGTGTTTTCCCATATCCATATGTTGCATTCAGCCTACTAAAGTAAGCTGCAGAATTTGTATACATTTTCATAAAATCCTTATACTTTCACTTCCCTCTTACTCATCCCTCTTCTTCATACTCAAAATATGTGAGATAGTTTAACATGCTACCTTGCTTTTTCACAATACCCTTGCACTATGGCAAACGGAAAATTTAAGACTCTCCTTTTGGACCAAAATTTCAATATTCTCCCTAGTTGATTTAAACCTGCATCACAGAAAAAAAAAATGCAGACTAATAAAATACTGTATGATTTATGTCACTTTTCTATTGAATGAATGGACACTGAACAATTAGGAAGGTAAAAGGAGATCTAAGGTGCCTGAAAAAAAAAAATCAGTGAATTAACACATGAATCTCAGCTGTGCAGCTATATTTATCCCACAAATCATTGGCAGTAAATGGGGGGAATTTATCACATTTCTCCTCAAGTGTAAAAGCTTAGAATCAACACTTGAGATAGAGGGGCTGAGATGATTTTGCCTTCATGTGCCTTTCTGAAGTTAAGGAAGACAAAAGACAGAGTCACTCAGTGATTTTGTCCTGAGCAGCCCGTAGTCTGGCAGACTTGCATGAGAAAAAGGTTTAGGTGGTGACTGGAGGCAGGCTGTGGGGGAGCAGGTTACATGCCCTGCTGGTGAACACTCAGTCACAGAGATTTTCTTAAACTGTTTTGATGCCAGTTCAGGAAATACCTTATCTATTTTGGCAAGTTAGGAAGTAACACTTCACAGACAAAGAATGTATAATTGTCACTAATTAAAAGAAATAATAAAAATAGATGTTTTCACTACTAGAAACAGTTCATACCCATGTTTCAAATAAAAGGTCTGTCTTTCCAAGATGGTTTTTTGCATACATTTAGCGTTCTAGCAGACAGCATATCCCCTGGAACCAGTTTATATTACAGTTTCATGTTTTTTGTGCTTGTATATACTCACAAACAATTGCAAAGTTATCATAGATACAAATTCATTAATCATAACATGTCACTGAGTAGATTCAACAATTTTCTTCTTATCAGTTGCTCATGGATTGTTGATTTTTAGTCCTCCCTATTCTCAATTATTTATTCTTGATGTATGATCAGTCACCTGATTCATAGGGTGTGGAATAATGAACCCTCTGATTAGATGACTGGAGTATATTAGAAGCATTTTAAACAGTAAATGGAAGGCAAATATTTTGTGACAAGTAATGATTCAGATTATCAGCTGTAGAAACTGGTTAGATAAGATGACAGATAATATTTCAAGTTATAGATATTACTATATAATCAGGCAGTACCAAAGCCTTCCCCTTCCTTCCCAAGAAAAAAAAGAAACAGAAAAAAAAGAAGAAATGTCCTCTTACATAGCAAGTTACCTTCACAAAACAAATTGAAAAAAATTATAAGATAGTGAGGCAAAGCATTTATGATTATGTGATTATGATTTGAATTCATGTTTAAGATTAAACTTTGTCGTACTGCTTAACAGTGTTATGAAAAAATGGTGATGTGAGTTATCTTCTGGGTGGTGGTGGGACAGATTGAGCATATTCATATCATGTGGCTTGATATGGCAACTGTTTGGTGTCTGCATTTTGCTATCAAAGGACATTTATGCATCACACAGTAAAATGAATTTTGCTTGCCAGTTTATTGCGCTGACTGCAGTGGGAGTTTGAAGGGTCTAATTTCCATTTATCTGACTAACTTTAATGACTATGTTACATTTTCATTATTCTTAGAAGCAAGGACAAAGGCAGATTAGAAATGAAGCACTTGCTAGCATGAATTATTGTCAGGGTTTGCACTGCAAAATCGTTCTGCAGATCAAGTGGAAGCTGGGCCATTCTCTCTGCCTGAAGAGCATCTTTCTCAAATGGCAACACACACTATGATTTTTAACATCTGTGCTTTCATGGATATTTAAGTGTCATATTTCAAAGGGCAATCAAAAGTTCTCAGATTTGACTATTCACAATGAATTAATAAAAATCATTACTCTGAAAAATGTGATGTATATTGAAAAAGAAAAAGAAAAAATACAACTGTGTGGGGACACAGAGCAGTCAAAAAACCTTCTCCAGTTAAGAGAAAATTATTTCATGTGTATAGAGGTAGAGGAAAAATTTACTGTCTTATTTTGTGTATAAATTGTATTACCACTTAATGATCCATGATTGAATTTAAATCTATGGATCTATAGAAATCGCAGGCAGTGCTTTCACTGTGCTGTTAATTCATCAAACTTAGCATTGTGTGTAGCAATTGCACTGCAACAGGATGAACCAGCAGATATGGTCCCATAATTTCTTTCTAATTGTAGAGATATCACTGGAATGATTTCCAAGATGAATTAATTCTTTTCCAAACAAAATATTTGTACTAGGACATTGTGAAATATGAAAAAATAATGATATTGATAGGCAAAAGTTTCCTGTCTAATAAAATTAGCTCATAAGGCATTGAATTCCTTCTCTGAGAATTATCTTGGTTCACATTTGGTACAGGGCAAGTGAGAGTACAAGTCTGCAGTGAGAGTCTTAAACAGGACTTGAATTGGGAGGCAAGGCAGCTAAAATGAAAAACAGAAATAACTGTTCTTTTCAGTTCTGAGAGAACAGAGAATCTTAAACAGATGATCTGTTGAAAAGTCTTCACGGGCCAGATGCTTCAGCACTAAGAGGGCAGGTTCACAGAAAATTTTCCATCCAGCCATCTGAAAACTACAGCTTATTCTGGAAGCAAATCCATCAGAAAAACCAAAGTTGCAGAGAGTTAGGATGCCTGAGCTTTCCAGGAAAAATTCCTAAGAAAATACAAGCAAGGTCACGTGAACCAAGCTACTCAAGGAAATTCTAAGTGCTTTCCTGGTGTAATTAATGATTCAGTTTCTTGCACCCAGGAATATACACAAGCATTACTGAGGAACTTAATTTACTGCAGCCCCAAAAAGAAGCCGCAAGATGTATTGAAGGTTCAGTGTTTGACTTTTAATGGTGATCAGGGAGTCCACTGCAGTCAACACTCTGCTCATAGAAACATTGCTGCAGTTGGTCCAGAAATGTCTTGATGACCTCAGTCAAAAGGAACACCAGATGCTTTTCAGAATGGCACAACTGATGAAAAATGGCTTTGATCAAACCTGTGCTGCGAATGAGTTCACTTACAATGGTCCACATATGATTTCACACATACATAAGGACAAAATCAATGACTCCCATCTTAGAGATGTTGCAGAAGCTCAAGATGAAAATCATCATTTGGAGCTTTTTCTGATTTACAGCTTATTCATTTTGCTTTTGTTAAAAAAAAAAAAAAAGAAAAAAAGTGCATTAGTGACTACTACTTTGTACCAAGAGTGAAATTTTCCAGTATGAGTGAGATAAGAGATACTGTTCCAAACTCATGATGTATATTACTTTATTCCTGCTATAACTGATTTAATATTTCATTATTTTCGGGGGTCCTGGGGACTCCCATGTTTCCCCAAGTATATGGCTGCCTGCATCTTTCTGTTCTTAAATCAAAGTAAGGAACTGTACAGTCCTGGACATTGGTGTCAGAGAGAGTTTCAGCATTGACTTTGAGAAGAACCAGGTGAAATTCAGAGGACAGACTGTTGACGTCATGTGTATTAAATGGATCAGGCTTCAGGCTGAAGTGAGGTCAGACAGGACACTAAATGTCTTTTATCCTGTCTTATCTGTAGCTGAAGGTAGTTTCTATACATTTTGCTGTAATTGAAATGCTTTTTTTTTTTTTTTTAACTGAAGATTTGGAAATTTACAAAGAATTCTACTCTTTGGTATAGAGACTCAAACTGCAAGCAGTGGATGAAAAGGAATTGTCAGCTCCATCTCCACAGGGTGCTGCTCCAGGAAACTGCGACTGGGATTAGTTCTCCTGCAGGACAGCCACAAGATGACCTAAAAGGGACCATGAGGCTGACAAAGCTGTGGAGTATGCTGTATGTTGTCTTGGATCCTCAGCAGTTGCAGGTGGCTTCTTACATATGAAAATCAGTCATGTAAAACACTGTTACAAATGAACTCCTGTTAACCTGACCTCTTTTACTGGTAGTGAAATTTTCTTCTATTCAGTGTTCCATCAGAACATGACTTTTTAAAATACACTGAAAGGGGCCCTGATGTGGATATATTTGAATTACAAAGAGCATGTGTTTTCCATTTTAAGGAATGTCAGTCTAAGCATTTAATTAAGAAGTAGGTACAGCTGGTGTTTTAACTAAATATATTGTAGTTGTTGTCAGCCTTTCCAAGCAAAAAATTTTATTTCCATATAGCCACAAATTCCACAAATTACAAGCACAAACCATGTCCACAGTGCCTCATAGTTGTTTTAATCTAGAATTCAAACCCACGCCGTTGTTTTTTTTTCCTTTGGTCTATGTGTCAAAAAGAAAGGAAGGAGAAAAGAAGCAACAACACCAGAAGCATTCTAAATGTTGTTACTTTTTTGCTTTTTACAAGAATAGATTTTGAATATTTGAGATTAAAAAAGCCCAGAGCACGTCTGGAAATGATAGCTCAGTTGTCCTGAGGAAAATCCATCTATTAGTCTTGTTACCTCAACCCTGTATGCCTGCCTAGAATCTAAGTAAACAGAGAGTTTGCCAAGATGAAACATCAATATCCAGAAGTTTTGAACTTCTTGGGATGATATAGGTTTAGCTCCCAAACTGAGATAGTTTGCTAACCAAGTCTGATAAGGCATCTTCCAGGATAACATAAACTAAAATCTAAACTGCATAGCCCTTGAAGCTAAACAGATAAACCAGTATTTTTTCTACTGTCAAATTGTTACTAAGAATAAGATTATAATAGCAAATAAAAACTAATTTTAAAAATGCTAAACAGTAAGTTTTAATGGTGCATCTTTTCATGTCAGCATTCTCCATTTCCACCATTAAAACTAATATCTCTAGTACAAAGTGCATTAGCTAGAAGAGATCATCTATTTAATCCAATCCATTATCATCGTAATTAGGTTATGTGAAATCCATAATGTAGATCTATTACCTGAAAGACGACAGGTCAAAGACTATGTCATGGATTTGCTCAGGGTAGAAAGCTTGAGCAAGGTGAACTTCCCACAACAGATAAATCAGTTTTCATTGTAGTGACTTCCCATCGTTCTTTTTTAAAACATACGCAGTATTTGACCTAAAGTCACGGTTCATAAACAAGCCACAGAATTTCATGCAGTTTATGAGGATAATGCATAATCTAAAGTCAAGCATGCTGCCTTTTATTTTTAGAACAAACAGCTTTATTTGAAAGAAATAGCACTGCATATATCTTCTAATACCGGATAATCACCTGTAGCATAAAGATAAATTTAAAGGAGGGCAAGTATCCCTGGAACAGAGATTTGATTCCATGCTTCTATGAAAAGGGTGTTCTCAAGGAGTTTCTAGATATGGGACATCATTCTTACTAAAACTGAGGTGACTACCTGACTTGAAACTGTATACTAAATATATTAACTCTTACAGTGAAGGTAGTTACAGCTGTGACCGGAGCTCTTACGCATTTTAAGGCAGTTATCTTACCTTTTCAGTCAATAGTTTCAAGAAGCAAAAATTGCAAAAGAATAGATGTCACCATAACCAAATAACAGAGAATAAAAATCTGATCTGTATGCCAAAATAATCCTTAACAGTTTCCTTCCAATGTGGCCAGAATGTTGATTTAGTGAACTCAGATCATAAAGTTATTATGGAGTTACTGCTATAAAAATTGCTGTGTCATGAATACCTCTCTGTCATCCCAGGCTGGCTTGATGAGACCCACCTGACTAGGTGGTCATTAAATCCTAAAAGACAACTACTGAGCCTGAAACATGAAACATGGGGTAATGGACTGGCTGAGGTCTTGGTGATCAATGGGGTGTGGGTCTGGAGCAGTGGGCAGTTTGCCAAAGGCTACACAAAAGCTGAGTGTTAGGAGAAGAGGATACAAACAGAGCAAAACCCCACAGAGGTGGTAATTGTGTTTTGTGATGGGGAAGAATGCAGGAGTGGGTTTGGCTCCAGAAGCAAGATGCTTCAGAGGGTGGTGTTTGAGGTACTTGGAGCAGTCACCTGCTGAATATGTGAGTGTCCGAGCAGGGAGCTGGTGAGTCCCATGCTCTGGGAATGCAGGGAGCTGGTGAGTCCCATGCTCTGGGAATGCTGTTCTTTGATGTTCTAGGTGCATTTTTGTGGGTGGAGAGAAGGAGTGTCACAATTTGTTTCTGAGAACCTAAATTGTGTGTTTTCCACATGGTGGACATGCTATCACAAGAAAGGGTGCCAGGGAGTCTTCTCAAAACATTTTTATCATCCCAAGGTCAATCACTGAAGAATTTCAACTGAGAAGTACGAGATAAAGTAGAAATGCAACTAAATGTGGCCATTGAGGACATCCCATTGCAAAGGTCTGCTTAATCCTTCAGCTTTGGAGTGCTGTGAAGGCAGGTGAGAGAATTATACTCTAATGTAAAATTCAGGCTTTCCTGCCTGTGCTGATAATCTTTTTGGATTTGCTTTGCTTTGTTTCACCACAGCATTCTATACATCACTTACAGCTCTGTCAGCAGTCACTGGCCAGTCTTGCATGCCAGGAGAAGAGACCCTCCTCCCAAGCATTTGTGACCTCTGGGCTTGATTATTATTTGCAGGAATTAGATGGCTAAGCTGAAAAATGCTCAGCTGGTTTGTAATTCAGCAGATGAACAAGACAGGCTGCTGAGAAGACAGCACCCATACACCCTGCTGTCTGGAGATGGGTATCTGTCAAAGACAGAGTTAGACTGAAGTTTTCAGTGCCCTGCATCAAACCCCCAAAAAAGTTGATTTATGTCATTAATTCTTCCACATTAGATAATATTTCTCCTGAAGAGAAGACTGTTACTATCAGCAGTGATACTTATTGATATGAAGGGCAGCAATTCCTCCTCAGCTGGTCTGTGTTCCCCGGGTGTTAATCTATAAATGGCTAGAATTACTGTAGACCTCCTCATTTTACAGCAAAGTGCAGTATAAACTCTTCTGAGCTACTCTGCTTGCAATATCAGGCAATCACAAAACCACTGCAAAGCTGTGGAATGTGAGGAAAAGGAGTCTTTATTCTCTTGGTGGTGTGCAAATGTTGCTTGAAGTCTTGCCCCATTGAAGGTGAAGTTGGGTGCATCTGTATCCACACTAGTCTTTTGCTGTTTTCTGGTTTACTCCCAGGCAATGCTCTGGAGTGAGCTAGCTATTTCCTTCCAAAAGGAGACCTAGAAACAGTTGAAATGATAATTTGTTCCAGGGTCTGTTCCTGGATGCAGCCCACACCAAGATTGACTCCTATCTAGGACATTCCTCCTACATTACCCCATGTGGTAATGCAGTACATATCCTTGGTGTCATGCTATGAAAAACACAGCTGTGCCAGATTGCATGCAGCACAACCCTCACATTATTTCAGGCATTGTGAGCTGGAAAAGATGACATATAGTCTATCCTTGACATAAAGGAATCCCCAGAAGAGGGGGATGCTTTTAATTCACAGTCACAGCTATTACATCTTAGGGACCATGGTGAGGCCACTTCTGGCTGTCCTGTGGTGCCTATAAATGCTCAGATTTCTTAGATATTAATGTAGGAGAGATCTATTGAGACCATCTTGTCAGGTGAAAAATCATCTGTTTGTAAGACCTTAAACTTGTTTGGCATACAGAGAGAGGAGATGCCTCTTCTTTTCAAGGGCACAGGTGGTAAAAAAAAACAACAATAAGAAAGCATCAGTTAGAAAAATGTAATGACACTGCTTGTTAGAATTAATCATAGAAAAGTTGTTATCCATAAGTCTCCTGATTGATTCTTTCACTTATTTGGTGGGACAGAGGCGTATAACATTTTATCATTGATAATCCAGCTTCTTTCATAAATGAGCCAGCACATGCTGCCTCCTCATCACTATCCAGCTGAAAATCATGTGTAACTGGCTTTAGGAAATGTAAAATAAGCTCAATAAGAATTTCTTTTTCCTTTTTTTTTTTTTTTTTCCTGAAGACAACGTGCCACAGTTCCAAGACTGAGCAGTTCTGGGAAAACTGGTGGGAGTTTACAACAGTAAAATAACACCTTGCAATTTAATTTCAAGATCTAATTCTCAAAGAGTTACAAACTCCATATCTAAGTACGTGGGTATGTACATATTTAAGGATTGCTTTGTTCATCAGAAACAGAGCTAGATGTTGGGAGGCTGGAACGTGACAGCTGCTCAATAGCTGATACTCCCACATTTTAGGATGGGGTTAAGAACAATAACACTCTCAAGGGGCATTAAAATTCTATTTTTAGTTATTGTCAAGCATAGTAGCTATCTTGCATGCTGACAGTGACCACTAGTAACTAGCATGCCATACAGAATTTTAGCAAGTGTGAAAAGTACTGATGAAAACACCATAATTTTAAATAACTGTTTGTCCATGAGTCTTCCAACTATGGATGTGTTCTTTTTGCTTACGGGTTGTAGCAGTCAATTTCACACCCATTATTCTTTTTAATTTCTGCAGACATTCTCATACTTGTTTCGAACACACAATAAATAACTCTGTGTTATTATTCTGAAGACTAGTGATGTGATAGTTTACTATAGGTTGTGCAACTGCTGCAGGAGAAAGAAGTGTATGAAATGCAAGTGAAAACAACTGTAGGATTCTCAATATCATAATAGTATAAAAAGTATTCTTTGACCATATAGTTTAGTTTCTTAACAATATTAATCCCAACAATGAAATCACCTCCAGTACAGTTTGTAATGATTATCCCAATACTGTTCCAGCTGACATCAGTCAGGACTGTGCCTCTGTAGCAATGCTGAGGCTGGCCTATTTATGTTACTGCACTCAGGGAACGCTTCTATATGCAAGTCCATCCACGCTTCATTGAAAACACTGAGCATGTTTTTTTCCCTTATTTAGTGTTGGAGTTACATGCTTTAGATTATAAATTTAAACTTGCATAGTTATTAGACTCACATGGCACAAAGCACAGACCAGGCACAGTTTGCAAACATTATTATCATGCCTTGTATTTAGTTTTTGGATGTTCTAGAGGGGTTTTTTTGTTTGTTTTAAAATGTTGGCAAAAGCAGAGGCAACAGTATCAAAGCCCTAAAGGTTAGAAAATGAAGCCAAATGCATGAAGGACTGTTACCCAACCATACTTAGGGAATACATTGGCTCACAAAGAAGACAAGTGAAACTTTGTAGTTTCCCACATGCTGAACTGATTTGCGCTGCAATCCTTGCTCTGATTGCTTACCTTCAGATGCAAAAACTGAGCTACACCCCCGTATGTATAAATACAGGCACGTTGTGAATTCAGATAAGGATAAGGGTCAAAGCAATGAACAAGGGTCAAAGTGGGGAAAAACCAAATTGGTAGAAGGGAAAGACAAAGATTCTAATAGTATCAAGTAGCTACATAGCGAGGTGTATAAGCATCTTGATGCTAATGAATGCAAACCTTAAAAATTGCATACTGTCATTTTAGTCTACAGCTCCAGCGAACTGAGAAGTGAGGAAACTTGCATACGCAGCTGCATTCAGAGCACTGAAGGAGGAAGCTGGGTAGATTTCTAGGAATGCTGGAACAGAGAGCTTAACTAAATATGTTTCCTAAAGATAGACTTTATTTTGATTTGAAAACTAAACCAAATTCCTGTTAAGAAAATATTTTTTAGTTCAAGAATGAAGTTTGGCAATAACTTGAGGATAATATGAAAAATCTTATTGTAACAGGTGTATGTTTCAGTATATGAGCTATTAAATTTTCCTACTTTTGATTTTCATGTGGTGTGAGCACTGTAGTATGTAACATTACTTGCATGTTCCCTTTGCTTCTACTTCCTTATTGTAGTTTTCTGCAAGGAAGATTTATGACAAGTCACACTATGGGGATGACTGGCTAAGGCATCAAAAGCAATCTTGCCTTAAGCTAATTTCTATATTGCATAAGATTTGAATCATACCAAATGTTTGTCCTTATAATGCAGTCCTTGTTCTTACTGACTGGTGCTGTGAATGACCAATTTGGGATCATACTTGACTTTATTAATGCCAAGAGTAATCTTGTCATCAAAAAAAGTTGGTTGAGATCTTCAGATAAAAGGCTTTAATATGCCTATGTATTCATTGTCTTTGGTTCTAAGATAGAAATTGGATGCAAAGAACTTGGAAATGAATACAGAAGTAGATGAAATTTCTTGGTTGCCACCAGACAGTATGAAAGGATGTTTCTGAGAAAAAAATCCCAAATATTATGATACTGCCTATACAAATGTGGCAGTAATACAGTCTGGGGCTATTTGAAAAGAAAGAAAAATGGTTTCATTGTTTGCTTAAAAAGACTACAAAATGAACAACTGAAGGACTGGTGTGACTGTTGTCTTGCAGGAATTTTGTATCGGAGGTCTGTGTATTAGTTATTCAAGCAATAATGCCTCAGGATTGCAAAATCGGGTATGTGGTTTTAAGAAGCATTGCCTTATGTTGAAAACCACTAGGTTTATCCCTGTAGATTCTTCAGTGAGGGTGGGGAGAGGAGCTTATTTACAAGTTAGTCATCTGGTCTGGATAATTACAGCTCATTTGCGTCCTCATGAGCTTTTGAGCTTCGTCAAGAAAAGGTGGTGACTACAGGAACTATTATGCTCTACAAGTGAGAGCTGTTAGTCTGTGGTGAGAAGCCACAGATTTTGATGTCTTTACTGCTTTAGAGATGTGAAATATTTTCATGAAGGACATTTATTTTGATGTTGCCTTATGAGTTTCTGGGATTGGTGTTATGAACAGTAATGTCCTGTCTTCAAAATATACTATTAACTTTCATCCTTGATATGCCTTTACAAGCTTTTTTCTTTTATTCCTCTCTTTTTATTTAAATTCATGAACAAATATACATTTCAAATGATTTATGGATCTGGTGAGTTACTATAAACATGCAGAACTCCATCATATATATGGGCAGAGCAAAGGAAAACACAGAAAATAAATTTGGCAGAGTTTTGGGGAGGTTATATAGTGTACTTTCAGCCTCAAGAATTCAACTCTGCCTTTGCCACCCCTGGCAAACATTTGTCTAAACCCTCCTTAGAAGCTCCCAGTGACAGAGGTTACAATCACCCAAGGCAATCTATTCGCACGCCTAGTGATTCTCAAACCCCAAAAAAAAGATATCCAACCTGAATTTCTCTAGCTGTAATTTGAGTATATTTTCTCTTGTCCTCTCTCCAAGGACGTGAAGAACAGATCATTCCTTTGCCCTTTGCAGAAGCCCTTTCTGTATTTAAAGACTGTTATCAAGTCTTCCTTCAAGGCTTCTCTTCTGTAGACTAAACAAACCTAATTAGTTTTCAATTACAGCTTAATGTTACTTAGCTATCTGTGAGATATAATATGGAAGGAGCACTTGCTAAGAGCACAGCATTAGGACAATAAAAGAAAAGTTTCAGAAGATACATTTGGAGAGTGCTTAGCTCTGCATTTTATGTTTTTCTGTCCCATTTATTTCCTAATTTAAATTTAGAGCCTTGTCTCACACTTGTTTACAAGGTTTTTGCTAATTCCAGTCCAGACCTAAGTTCAGGTTCCACTGGCACATACTGCTAAGAAAGTACTTTATTCAAGAGTTTTGATTTAGGTCAGCATTTACCAAAAATGATTTACATCTGACAATTAGAACCACGTGAAAGAACAGTGGCTTAAAATTGTGCTATGGCTGAAAAGGGAGATCCTATACTCAAACTTCATAGAGGTTGTCTGACAAAATGAGATAATTCTTTCCATTAATGTGCTATTTCCCCACTTTTTCTTTTTCCTGAAAGGAATGAGGGAATTTGTAACAAAACTGAAATAGACATTTAATTTAGAAAGAATAAGTAAGCTCACATGGATTCCTAAACTGTCTCTTCTACTTCATGAAGGTCTCAAAAGTTGCTCTAATCCTATCTAGAGTTAAAACTCTTATCTGTGTTAACATCAAAACTTTGTTACCAAGCCTGCTTATATTTCTCATCTTTCACAGAATTTCAAGTTATCCAGGCTTTGCATTAAATAAAATATTATCAAGTCACTTTCTCACTACTTTCTCACTACTTTAAAAGTGCTGTTCTTTCATCTGAGTTTTTCCTTCTTTCTCAAGGTGTGCAACAAAGGGCTTAATGCAATTGTCTTTGTGAAATGATGAAACATTTCTGCTGTGATCTGTTATTTTTGCTGTGGTTAGCATAAAAATGACTGGAAGAGTGATAAATTCATAAGGTTAGTGTCAAAATAATCTGGAAAATTTATTAACCTAAATTTGCACAAAATATTTGAAGATGGTTTATCTAAGACCATGTTAGGTAATCTACACAGACAAATAGGGAACTGGTTTACCAACCAGTAGTAGATTCAGAGATAAAAATAGACAAATCATAAACTGATGTTATTTGTCCACCTTGATAGTACAGAAAAAACAAACACGAATGTGCTAGGAGTCCGAAAATGGTCTTACTTTTGTGCATTACATTAATGAGCAAGGGGCTGGAATTCTGTCTGCAAATTTGGCATTGGATTTGAAAGATGAGTCTAAAAAATAAGAGCAGGACTGGAAAATGCTATTGTGCACAGTCTTTTTTAATTACAGGAAGATTTAGAAGTGACTTGACTGATACATAAATATGTTTGGAAAACAACAGGCATTAAAAGGCTCTTTACAAGAAAAAACATAACAAGGATGCTCTCAAGCCAAAGGCAAACAAATTCAAGCAGGAAATGAGGCATGTGCTTGTTGAAGTGAGGTAGGAGCAAATAGGAGTAGGTAACAAGAGAAGTGATAGGCTTTTCATCTTTCTGTGTCTTCAGATGAAGACAAACTGCCTTCCTGTGAGATGTGCTTCAGAAAAGCACAAGTAACTAGGCTCTTCTGTGGGACAGTGAGTGACATGAATGGTCTTGAAGCATACAGGTAGTAAGAACATATGACAGATCCTTGCGGCTTCTCTTTCTGAAAGTCAGAGCACTTGACATTGCGCTTAAAGCTCTGAATGATGGAGGACATAATTAATAAGTTTTCTATTCAGATCTATCATTTTGTTACTCCCTTCTACAAAAGTGGCAAATAGATCATCTTTACACTTATGTCAGTTGCTTAGGGTCCACAACTTGCCTTTCACCATGCTCACACAACCACAGTTTTGAATTCCTCCATTATTTTGTGAACAGCCTTGACTGCTGAAAACACGCTAGCAGCAAGATTTTGGAGAGTGAGAGATGAGTTGTTTCTCCAAGTGCAGCTCTCAGGTTCAGAGTGTACTTCTGTGCACATGAAGCATGGTGGGTCAACTACTGCCACCCCACAAATTCCTCTCTAGCCAGGATTCCAGTGGGAGAAATGAAGAACCACTTCAAAGTACCACTGTTTTGTGTAAAAAGGTCTTTTTCCCAGTGATGTGCCAAGTTCCTTGGATCAATCTGTGTGCACCTCTTCTTCCAGAAACAAGAGCCACTAGAAAGGAACTGAGATCCTGACTTTGTCCCCACTCTGAGCAGCTACTCCAGAAAACTTACTTGGGAGCCATCAAGAATAAATATTTGTGACACTAAAATAAAAAGTACAGGGAATGCAAAACTGCTCTGCATTATCCCTATTTGTAGCATTTCCTTCCTTACCCTCTTGGTTTTTTTTTTTCTCAGCAAGATCCTATGATTTTGGGCACTGCCAACAGAGATGATGATTCTGTGTGCTGAACTCCGCTCATTTCATCTCAGACTTTCCTTGATGCCTAATGGCAGCCAAAGAAAACCACCAGTTCACATCTCTGCTCCTGTGTAGCCTTGGTCAGGGAAAGGGAGCATAAGAAGGTGCCCACTTCTCTTGCTGAAGTAACTTGTCAGGTTAAGACGTAGCAGAGCTCAGTTCCACCTCATCCATGCTGATCTCTGCATTTTTCCCTGTTGTTGGAGAAAAGCTGCCAGCATATGCTGTAGTCTTCTTACCTTCACTGAAAAGAATTGCTCTCTTCTGTCAGAGACCTCCAGCTTCTCCAGTCAGGACAGATCAACAAAGAAGACATCGTGGACAGAAACAGCAGTTCCTCTCACAAAAATTCCCTGTGCAAACCATTTCTGCAAGGGAGGTAAAGCACCTGTTCGTTAGCCTTTATTCATCTTGTGGAGTCTGTTCTTGTTTATTGTTGTAATTTCCTTTTCTTAGTTCTACCTAAACTCTGTTTTAAGATCTTTGTTTTATTTTTTTGTAACTAACACCAAAAAAAGAAAAAAAAAAAAAAAAAAAAAAAATTAGTATCCTCTCCTGTTTCTGCTTTGCCTCCCCTCCTCTTTCTTACCAGCTTTAGTTTCTGCTTTTAATTGTTTTGCTTTGTAGAGGAAATGAAAGACTGTTTACTGATCCTGTCCCCACCCTTTCCTTTCATGTCACAACTAGTCCTTGAAATATGATGGAATAATAGCTATGCATGTTCTCTTCCCCTATGAAATTATAGTTGCTATTTAATTCTCTGCTCTAAAAGTAAACATGGTATGAACAAAGGTTTGGATCATCATGGATAGACCCAGTATGTTCTTCGTTCTGTTGAACATCTGACATTTTCAGGGACTATGTTGAGTAACTTCCATTTTTTTATTCACCTGGAACACTGACAGCAAACCTGGGGAGGGGAATGGACATCTAAGAGAAGAAGCCTTTTGTACTGGGGTGGAGAGATTCCATTGTTTCTTTTTTATTTTGGACATTGAAAGTGGAAGTGAAGAATAAGCCAATGTGAGAGTGGAAATAACAGGTTGATGTTAGCAGATAAAGATGCTTCATTTTCAAGTTAAGCAGAAAGTGCAGGACATGGCAATGCAGCTACAAACAGATGAGATGGGATGGATGCACAGCAAAGATGTTATTACAATCATCTTCAATGTTACACTTTTTCCATGTGCAATGTTTACTGAGTGGAATTTAAAGAATCATGCAAGCAGCTAAACAAACAGATTTTTGGCATCAGTTCATAAAAGAAACGAGGCTGAAGATTAACAAAACAAAAAAGAAAAAGACAAAACTATCCCTTTATATTGAATGAAATTCAAGTGGAATACTTTTTAACAGTTAACCTAGTCATGCCTAAACATGATTTATAAATTGACCAAAGACATATGACCCCAGGTTTTATTACAACAGCTTTCTGAATGAAAACTGTTGCTGTCCATGTCTCAGTCTTGCAATGGGACCTAGTGTAATGATGCCTGGTCCTTTGGGGAAGGCCATCTGAAGCTGATACACGGTTACACAGTTTGGGTATTTCAGCTGAAAAAGTGGAGCAAACATAATGCCTGTCCAGTAAGAGTGTGGCTAAAGGCTGCTTTCTGTGTATGTAAACTTAATCTCATGCAGTTTTGGGAAGCAAAATCTTATATTGGCACACAGTAATGGCATAATTGTCAGGACAGTCTTGTCTCATGGATAAATATGGATTGAAAATGAAGCAAAAGATTTTTTAAAAATTATTTAATCATTATCCTAAATATTTATACCTGCCGAGCACTGTGAATCCAGACATTGCTTCCACTTGTACAACGGTAAATGAAAAGCTGAGCTTGAGATCATCCACTGCTGTGCTCATCGACTCATCTGGAGTTGTTATTGTGTGTAAGAACAAGCCATTGTGATTTTAAACTCCTCTGTTTTCTAATAAATTCTACCTTAATTCTTCCTAAAATCCGTGCAGCACATTCAGAGAGAAAAGACAAAGTTCTTACTCGTAAAGTCATATATTTTTATAATTTCCGGAAGTACTTTTCTGCAAGCTGAATTAAACTGCTCACAGAGAGAGATCCTGTGAGAAACCAAAGGTAGTAGAAGCTAGGAAAACTGGTCCACTTTTTTTCAAAGATCCCAGTCTTCTTTAGCACATGACAGACTATTCTGCTTCACATATGTCTCTCATCGTGATTGCAGTCAAGAGTTTTTCTTCCCCAGACATTTGTAGCATTCCTTGGAATATTTGGCAGGAACTGTCTAGATTCAACCAACCCCTATGAGGGAAAGGATGAGGAGATTGTGCTTGTGGCTTGACCGTGGCATTATTTCACTTCCCAGGCACTGTTTGTGTTTATAAATACATATAAGCATAACATGGGCTGGTGTAAATACATAGGAAAGTTCTGTCATTGCTAGAGTGATCTTTGTAGTAAAAGCATATGATGGCAAAACGCAACAAAACCGGTGTTGTCAAAGCTCATTAATTAGCTACTATTACTGAAGTGAAAAGGAGGGAGTCTAGCTGGATAGGATCCGTGGCTCAAGGAAATATATTAGACTCATCTCAGGGTCTTCAGGGCTGGGCTTTGCTTTTCTTTTGTAAGTGATAAAGAAATATTACTTACTATATCTATATTAAAATTACTTTTAGAAGTTCAGATTAAGTTCAAACGGTGAGTCAAGACAATGTTCCAAAACAAGTTAATGCTTAAGATAACAACTTGCTATGCTATATTATGTGCTTTATTCGTAGGCTAAAACTTGACTGGATAAATAAGTTTTTAGTTTGAATTCACTGTGTTTGCTTTTTAGTTTGAGTTCCCACTGAGTAATTATTAAAGAGTTCAAGCATTTCATAATGAAGCTGAAGGGAACTGTTAAAGTATTATCCTGGAAAATATAATAATATTACGGTTCAGTTAGCCCAAGGAAAGCACGTGTGACTGTTTCCCTCATGAGGAGAGCAATGCTGAGTGATGTAGACTTTACGTAATATCCTAAAGTCCCTTCCTTTTCTGTTGAACTGATTTATTACTTTGGCACAAACTCACTCCTGTGTCTTTAGCTAGCTGTTTGAACTTCATGGACAAGAAAATAATGCCAGTAAAAACTCAACTCTAGTCTGCTGCTGCTGCTGGCTTTGTGTCTACATGAAACACTGAGCAAGATCATTTCCAAGGTGTATTGAAAATTTTTCCTACTGAGGTGCTTTGCCTGGAGATTTAAACACAAGACAGTTTCATCCTTTGTCTTCATGTGTGTGGGCACCTCTAAATAGCCCCATGGCTGTTTAGCACTGAAGAAATCAACATTCATCTAGTTAACATTAACAGAGGGAAAAATCTATCACACTGTATAAGCTGAACCTTTGTGCAGCTAGTGATTTCCTATTAAGATTTTTATGCTAGCCAAATCCTTCTGAGGGTCCACAGAGTGTCAGAGATGTTCATGTATATCCAACAGAGATCCTATGAGAGAGATTTTAGGAGCTTGTGTCAACAGAAGCTCAGAGAGATTTTACCAGTGCTGGGATTATTGGGTGTTTGCACTTCTCAAGACAAGCTGGATGGGAATGAGACCTTAAGGCTAGAAAGAGATCAGAGCTTGCTTGGGCATTTGCCTCTGCATGACACTTTTGGCCAGGTAGAGAAACTAGAAAGGCTTCCGACATAAAGAGAAAGCTATCATTTGGGATAGTTTCTCTCCCATTTTGTAGGTGGCAATGTAAGGGCACATCCTGTCCTGTGGCTTTTTAGCAGTGTGCCATTCTGTTTCCCCTCAATAATAAGTTCCATTTCTGAGTCCACAGTGAAAAGTGTGGTGCTTACAACACCACAGAAGTACCACACACTGCGATACTTAACTGGAAAACCTTGCTGTTTGTTATTCACCCTGGGAGTGTAACTGAGCTTGTGTGATCAGTCCTAAGAGACCTCCACCTTGATGATCAATAAACCTGAACCTATGATGTTAAAAGGAAAAAAAAAAAAAATCAGGTTATATATTTTAAACTCAGAAATCTGTTAAAAATTAGAAATCTTTTAGCTTACCCCATCAGAAGACAAAGGGCAAATTTCTTAGAAGACATCTCTGCCAAATGCCAAACTCTCCTGGCTCCACAGTAATCTACCCTTCCTTTTCCAGTAGAGACACCTTTTCAATGTCAATTGGTAGTAATGACATATGCAGTTCTATTTACTAGAATACGTAATACCTCTAATTACAGCCAGTCTTCCCTGCTGCCCAGGTTTGTTCCAGAAGTAACAACACAAGTTGCCAGTTCAAGCACTTCATCTACACAAATCCCGGAGGTTTTTTTTCTGACTGCTTATTTTATAGCCAAGAAAACTGTCTTTAGGTTTTGCTTACCTAATTCTAAAACCAGTCATTCAGGGAGTTGCATATATCTTGCAGATATGAGAGAATAAATCAAGTAAAGAGAGAAAGTTCCTCACTGTTTCTTTATCACAGATTTGTTGTGTATGGTCCATGATACGGTGAAGGCATTCATTGTTCGGTGTCTTTGGAAGGGAAAAAGAAAACAAAACAAACAAAAAACCATAGTCCAAAATGTACTGGGAACTTACCAGGTAAATACTCAGTAAGCCTGGGCATGAAAGTCAGCCACTAGTGTTTAAATAAGGTTACACACCTGAAGACTGTCAGAAAGTATAGTGAATGAAACACAACACTTCAAAAGAGAAGTCTTTTTATCACTTGGTCTTGAATGACAACCTTATGGTCCCATCTCATTATTTCTTGGAGGAAGGTGAATTAGTATTTGCATCTTCATATACATTATTAATCAGCTGATGATGATTAACCTGACTTTCAGCTAAAACACATCCCAAGCCAGTTTAAACTTGTTTTTACTCCCTACCCCTTTTATTCACCCTACAGCCTCAGAAAGAAAACACCCAAGCTTGTCTGTGTATACATAGCAATGTGAACTCAGTTCCCTCTTTCAGCTCCTCAGCTCCCCTGATAGCTCTCTTCTGTGGCTGCTGCTGCTCACATTTATAACAGCTTACACAAGAGGATGGTCCCCAGTACCATGTACAGTATACCATACTAAGCCTCTAAATACCACACCTGATTAAAACTTACTATTGCAATGCAACACCTGATAAAAGCTAGGCTTGCACTGTTTTTTCATGAAAGCACACAATTGCATTGTCAACTCAGACTTCGGTCACTTCTAATTTGTGGAAATTTACAGAAAAAAAAAATCCCTGTTACTAGTCAGAGTACATGACCTCATACACTGAAAAAATAATCTAATTCTACCACTCTTTCAAGGAATTCTACACTCATTATTTCAGTGTTCAAGGCCAACCAACTCTTCCTGTAGGACAAGCCAATGCCTCACTATCATCAGTAATTTTCAGCATCACACTTCTACTTTCTGCTACAAGATTATTGCTTGAAGAGTGTAACAATACAAACTATGACAGAACACTACTGGTATCCTACTACAAGCCTAATTGATTGATTGATTACTAACTACCTTTAGCTATAGTTTGTTTTCTGTTTACACAGCATTCCCAATATAAGCAGCTTTCACTCTCATAACTCTTCTTCCAGAGTAATGACTTGTATGTGAAGGCCAAAAAAGTCCTTTGAAAAAATATAACAGTCAAAACTCCAGTTCTTACAATTCCCAGAAAATTTAGTTCAAGCGTGAGAAGGTTAACTAGTACAGTGACATGTGGCTAATCTTAAGCACAGTCACTTTTCGTATTGAAAGTTAACTAACAGAACTAATGAACTGATCTAAATCCTGCTAAAAACAGTACAGTTTCTTTCACTGGTTCAGTGTGTGCTATACCTACATCTCCAAGTCAAAGACGATTTCTTTTTTTACTGCTACACTATAGATTTAACATGTTCATATTACCCTTAGTTATTGAACTAGAAAGTTTCCGTAGATTTTTTTACTACTGAGCCACCTTACTGGTACTGCTTCAACACTAGAATTTTGTGAGTAATTACAAACAGGCAACACTAAGAAGTTAAACATTTTATGTGATCTTGTGTTTATTTCACCAAGAGGGTGATCAATTCAATACACATGGTAACTGCCAAGGCAACAGGATAAAATCCTCTACGAGCTTCAGGCTAAAGGAAAGGAACATTCCTGCAATTCTGCAACTAAGCAACTACAGGCTGTTCCAAATCACTCCTTGGATTTCTGGTGGCTAGTCACATCAAACAGCGACAAATCAGCCATTTGCTATTATGGCAGTGAGGTCCTGAAATTCAAGGACCTGGGCTCTTTCTGTTGCCGTTAGTTTTTCTGTTATTTAAGAATGCTGCAGGGCTAATTTCTGAGTCTGGAGTAAACATAACATCCTGGGACAAATGTTAAACTACAATGTGTCTCATCTTCCATAACTTCTTGTGCACACTACTGCAAACTGACAAATGTCCATAATGCACAGGAATACCATGAGCAAGTATGGGCTTGATTTGTGTTCACACAAACATGACAGACTTGAGTAGCACAGCTATGACGGCATACTGAATTCAAAGAAGAGTACTGAATAAAAGGAAAACAACTGTCACTTTGTAACTAACAATTTAATCAAGTTTTCATTTATATCCTTCACAGCTAGATTAATACTGATAAGAAACCTCATGCTCAGTTACTGGATCAGCAGCTCCTTGTTTCTCTTACCTTCTACAACTAGATTCTGAAGCAGTAAATATTTATACTGTTTCTAAATCACAGTTGTGGTTATTTTCTGAAATATTACTCTGGATGTTTCACAAAGTCTCTGTAAAGATTCAATCTTGTCGAGTCCGCTCTCGGCAACTACCTCAAGCTGGTTGTTAACAACTACAAGAAAACACTTTCCTTTATATAAGCTGTCAGTTACATTGACTGTTACATGAAGCAAGTCAAACTGTAAGGGCATTAAGTATAGTCTCTTAAACGTAAGATCTTACCTGGAAGACCAGATCCAAGATTGGCAAGATCAGCAAAAGGATCAAAGTCTTGAGATTTTGCCTGGCTGAAAGACAGACCTGAAGACACACTGGACTGGCTCCCTGTGGTAAAAGCTTGACCTGCATAATAAGAAAACATATTACGTACTTGGCGTTATTTGGAAATTGAGAGAATGAATAAAAGTACTATTTCCACAACACCTTGTGTAAACCTCCCCAGCATTCTGTTCCACGACACCTTTTACCACAAGAATCACCATTACTATAGGGACTGTAGTGACAGGACAAGGGGTAATGGGTTAAAACTTAAACAGGGGAAGTTTAGATCAGATATAAGGAAGAAATTCTTTACTGCAAGGGTGGTGAGGCACTGGAATGGGTTGCCCAGGGAAGCTGT
>JANHGB010021249.1:45061-65340 GCA_026283785.1 Coracopsis vasa | reverse complement strand
CAAATATAAATAAACTATTTAAACATACTATTAAATCATCAAATAACATGAAGCAGTACTTAAAAAGAGAACTGCATAGATTTTTGTTAGTTTGAAGATGCTTGTGGTAAGTACTACTTGAATGCCCAAGTTGACCAATCCAGCTACTGAGTAATGTGATTTCTGTCCAGTAGATAGAAACAGGAAGTAAAGCAAAACGTATTATAAAGAAGTCTATTCCAGCACAAGTGATAGGAGCCCTCCATTTAGGATTAAAAACTAAAACACAAACTTTTTGGACTAAGAGTAAACTGTCATTATTGAAAATCACACTTGTTAGCAATTATTCAGTCCTTAATAGTTGTTGCAAAAGTAGCTGACTTTATTTTCCAAGTAGTTTGTTCTCTTTATTCGTTAGCTGACTTTATTCGTTGTTCAAATGTCACACGGGTCTTCTTGTTTGTTTTCAGTTTTGATCAGCTCAAAATGGCTGTTGTGAATTTGAAGAAACAAGCCAATAAGAAAAATGAAGGAAGTCTAGCTTACGTGAAAGGAGGTCTCAGCACATTTTTTGAAGCACAAGATGCTCTGTCAGGTAAAGATGTTTTGCACTCACTGAATACAGTATAATAGAAAAGACACTATCTGTATGTATGGTTGAATTTTAATATTAAAAATATTGTTTTTCTTCATAGTCTCTTCTAAAAGTGTCTAATGAGCCAAAAATCTTTATCATATGGGTCACAAGCTGATTGTTGTGGTATATTTGCAAAAGATGGCACCAAGTGCCATCTATATTAATTGGAGGCATTAGATGAAAGTGCTCAGACCACAGAACCAGAAAAGAGAGAAAATATTGAACTGGAGATAATATTATGGTGACTTAAAAGCTGTAGCAACATAAAAACTTGATTTTATCCCATAGTCAGACTAATATTTATATAAATATTCAGTACACTCTGACTTGAGAAATCAGATGGCCTTTATATTCTGCTTGCCATAGGGAAAATTCCATATACAACTGAGATTAGCTTAGTTGTCTGTGCTATTTTTATATATATGTATCTTTATATACATACGCGCAGACTTAAAGCATGAAACTGTCTCTGTGGTAACAGCTCATTGTGGGCTGCCATAGTGCTGTCTGGTTAAGGATTTTGCTGGATAAGAGTGACAGTGCTGGGCCATCCCCTATAGGTTTAACATTTACCACTGTGCTGTTCTTCATAGTTACTGTACGTTGCAGGGTTATCACTCCTGATCATTGATCCTGTGTTATGGATACCATGGGGTAAGAAAACCTTTATCTAGTCATAGCTTCAGCCAAGCTAGAACTTCAGCTGGCTTTAGGAACACTGCTTTGGAGATTTACTGATTTATTTTTTTTTTCCTTGACCAACTTGCCGGCCACTTGGTTACTGTCTGATAGACACTTACATGTGTCAGGGAAAAGGGAAGAATTTTTTTAAGCTGCGTTTTTGTTAAGTACTAGGAAAAATGAAAATAGGCTATTACTTTGTGAATCTTAAATATCTTGAAATGTCAAAATCCTGATTTTTCTTAAATAGTTCAAAATCCTAAATAATCCTGAACAAATATTGATATGTGACTTATTTTTTCACAACTAAATCTGCTTTGTATATAGACTATCAAATAATTTAAAAGATTAAGTTCTACTTCCAAACAGTTACTGCGGTGGATAAAAAGTAGTGCTGGCAGACATGTGTTATCTTGCAGGATTATTTTTTGGACCAGCAAAAACTTAGTGGGGTTTACAGAAAGCTAATGCAAACCATAAATGTTGCGAGGTTTTAGAAGGACTGAGCACAACTGAGCGACTTTTGTTTTCTCATATCTATTAAAGTGTAGGCTTCTTGCCTTCGGAGACTGATTTCATGATAAATAAAGAGGTTGGAGAGCAAATAGGAATGTAAAAAAAAAATAAAATAATGATAGGGAAAGCAAACTCATTCATTTCTCTAACTACTATGTCCTTAATTAAAAAAAAAATCATAGCTGTAATATTGTTTTGCATATCTTATCTGTATCAGTGTTATTTTTACCTAAAATTAGAGTTTCTCATTGCAGTCCTTTAGATAAATTAACTCAAAACTTTGCGTGACTTGTGGTTCTTGGTGCTACTTTTCACCTGTAACTAAAATAGCTTGGTTTTGTTTTCCACACAGTGATTCCCCTTAAGAGCTCAAAAGGAAACAGGGTTGTAGCTTGTGCTGTTATAAACAGTCAATCAAAGTAGTAATAAGACAGAATGGCCTTGATGCTGTTGTGTAAGAAAATTAGAGACTTGAAGTCTTAGTATCTTATAGATGCGGAGCTGTAACACTGGACTGCAGAGGGCTTATCAATACAATATTTAGTTTTTAAATTGTGAATCCAGTTTCTTATGAGGATGCTTGCAGTCACAGCTGTCTTCTGTAGTATTTTAATATGCATTTCTCTGTTTTAATTGCCTATTAAATGCACTTGCAGAAGTGTTTTGATTCTTTTCAGTCAAAAAACCCCAACTCACTGCATATGAATCTCATCTTTGTAATGCAGAACTGCTAATTTGCCCTTCTTATCCAAAATACTTTTGAAGGAATGTAGCTGGGGAAATTACATAATTTTCGAAATACATGAACCTGTGATGGGTACAATCAACTGTTAAGTTAGATGTGGAGAGGCTTCCAGTAGCAGCAAAAAAAAAAAACGGGTATCTTTTGGTAATACAACACTTTTCTGCCCTTACGCAAGTAAGAGTGAATTCGCATGTCTTATTTTCTCCTTCAAAACTATGCGACTAGGATTTGTATGCATTTAAACAAGCTACAGTAGGAATAGTTTATATGCGAAAGCTGAAAGATGAGGGACATAGCCTTGGTTCTGCAAACTTTCATTATTTGATGCTGAGCATACAGCTGTCACAGATTAAAAGTGACTCAAGGGAAAGTCATTATCGAACATATCTAGTCTGTCTTCCAGGATGATTTAAGTTTCCTGAGCTGCTTTGTTTTGGTTTGGATATTTTTTTATTTTATTTTTTTTTTTAACTCGCTTGCTCTGGGAAGATTTCTGAGCTCTAATGGATCTTCTGAAGACACTTTTTTGTTGATTGGCTTTTTTGTTGATACCTCTCAATTTTACCCTTCAGATATCCTAGGACATCTAAGACAGATATCCTATTTCCAACCCTGGTGATTATGCTTTATACACTGCAGGTTCGTCTTGTTGTAGAGTGGAGCTATCTGTGTACAGTTATTTTTCCTAGGTTTCCCTAAATTGGTATTTTTTGAAGGAGGCTCACTTTAAGAGGTATAACACTTACTTTACCGGGTACTTCACATTTTCATCTCTTGACACATCTGTTTATGTTTTAACTTCTTTTAACTCAAGCATATTTAGCAGTGCTTGTTTCAAACAGATGAAGTTGGTCTGGGAAACTCTGAATTACTGATTGTAGTGCAGCTTTTTTCATTAATTGGAATCAGTAAGATCAGTCTGATTTTAATTGTACTATGAAACTGTATTAGACATTTCAATGAGTATTAATATTTTCACAAGTAAGCATTGAAAACCATAAAAAGCTGTCCCGAGATGTTTACTGTATCTTGTGGTTTAGAAACTGTTTACTGAGAAAATAAGAGGTCAAATAGGACAGAACCTTTGTTTGTTTGGTTTAATTTCTTGGAAAAGAGAATTGCCTTATCAGATCCCCCTGTCTCTGTGCCAATTAGCTTGGCTGACAGTTTGACAGTGACTTTGCTGCAGAGTGTACAACAGGAAGTTTGTTTCATCAGCTGAAGGGACCTGTAAACTGAGCTCAAGGGAGCTGGGCTCACTTCAACTTGACCCACTTGTCAATGTTGGGAAGTTCAGCTGATTTATTTCCCATAATTCTATTTGCAACCTAGAAAGTAAAATTCCTATAAGGGCTGCTGTTTATGCTTGTGTTTTATTGTCATGAACAAGTCATGTCCTGCACAGAAGTCTTTGTGAAGTGAGTAAATTAATTTACTTCGTATATACTTTTTCAGAAGCATTCTTTACAAAGAGCCTTTGGATGCAGAGTTACTTTTAAGTGTAAAGGGAAAAAAAAAAAAAGTGAAAATTTAAGTGAAAGGAAAAAAAATAGGGAAATGACCACTTCAGACACTCAATTATGCAAAACATGCCAAGTATAACATCTGTATTGGCAAGTAAAGAAGAGGATGTGTCTTTGAAACATGGGTATGTTGAACAAATTTGTGATTTAGGTTTGACTTTCTGATTTGCCATGGCAACAGTTCCTCTTCTGCAGTTTCAACTACAAACACATTTTACTTGATTTTCAAAAAAAAATCTATATAAAAGAAGCAGTGCTGGCTATTGCAGTATTATTCCTTTTTCCCCTTTCCAGTCTTGTTCAGAAGTGTGGCCTGTGAGAATGCCAGTATGATAGGAAACTTGGAGTGCAGTTGGCCTTTCGTCTATACCCTACATAATACATAAGATAATTTTTGCCTGGCTGAAATGACCCTATATCTGCTCAATGTCCAGTTTGGGTTTTGGTTTTGTTTCTTTTTTTTTTTTTTTTTTTGTTTGGGTGGGGTTTTCTTTCCTCCTTCCTTCTTCCTTTAGGATATTTTTATACTTCATCCCCTAAGGCCCATTCTAGGATGAGCATGTCAGTCATCCAGGATCTGATTCAGTATGAATAAGTGGATTCTGCTGCCATTATGTCTGTTAAATTAATTTGCTCTGAAATTAAAAGAAACCACTGGATCTATATTCAATTCTGAGTCAGACTGGGAATTTGAGCAAATTTTAATTTAATTTAATTGCTGTGAATTTTAAACTGATGCTTGTCTGTTACATAAGTGCTCCTTCACTTCTGACTTTTGAAGAGTTATGTCATGTTTGAATCTAAAGAGAGTGCATGCAGCCAATTTTTCATTAGTGATTCTCTTTGCAGACTAGACTGATGACGTACTAATTTTGAAGTGGTTTTACATAGCTAGTTCTTAATCTCAGTTCACTCTTTTGTCTTTCTTTGTCCAATGAAATGCTAACCCATGATTGTTTTTGCTAGGTGGTACAGCATCAGACTGCTATACCAGGTTTTGCTGTCATCACGTTCCTGTTTTGTAACATACTTAATTCATGTTTTTGCTTTATTTCGGTCTCATACATACTCTCAATACAATGAATTTTTATTAAACATATGGATTTGGGTAAATCAACTGCAGTTATTTTCTAAGTGTGTAGAAAATTACCCACGATTAAATTTGAGCCAGACTTGACCCACAGCCATAAAACCAGCTTAATTTCATGTTACATGATTCCATCTTCATTTCCATACCATTTTTAAAATACATGCAACATTTAAATGCTAGTTTTATTTCTTCCATTAGCTTTCATAGATACAGCAGCTTAGCAATGTATTGGTAAAAAGAGAGCAGCATTTCCCATTCTCTAAAAATCATAGCATATCAAGAAAACTTGGGGAAATAAGAAACAACCAAAACAAAAAAAAATAGCAGTATTGACTAATGTATAATAAACTTCTTTTTTTTAAGGTTTTCATAGTGTAATGTATTACTAGCTCCATTCATGACATGCTGTCTTTATATATTGCTTTGTTGCAATATAATACATAATTTGCTCATTATATGCAGCTAGACACTCCTGTTCAATCCCGTCAGAAGAGTTTCTACCCTGCATAGGGGTGCTGTTCTCATCAATAACCTTCTTATGTTTTGTTCAAATTACAGAAAATCATTAATCTTTTGAGAAAGGAAACCAAAGGCATTCTTATTCATACACTGCCATGAATCCTGGCAGCATCTTAACATGTGTTCTTCATTCCTCCATTACTGTGCTTTAGTGCCAAGTTCTTTATAGTTACCACATCAGATCTTCAGAAATACTTTTCTGAGTCAGTCTTTCCTTTTTTTGTATTGACTTGTCCTCTCTCCCACACCTCCTCTTATTTTCTACACCTGACTAAAAGGGTTTGGGATAAGAGTTTTCATATATAATGCATTTCTAGCCATCTTTTAATCAGAAAATGGTGGAAAACTTGCAGCAGTGTTGCTTTGAGCTGAGTTAAGCTGAGGAAGTTTTGAAAATGCTGTTCTTGGTGCCTATCACAGAATATATTTTAGAAATGTAGATAAAAATAATAAATAAAAATAAATACAAATATAAAAATAAAAAGTAAATAAAGAATGACATTTGCAAATCAAAAACTGCATGATCCTGGCAAGTGTAGTTTAATTTGTTAGATTTATGGTTGCCAAGTAGAAAACAGGATCCTTCCTTAGATTAAATAAAATTGTTTTCAACACAAGCAGCAAAAAATTAATCGCTGTTTATTTTGCTACAAGGCCTGTAAGAAGGTCTATTTGCCAGATTGAACTTTGCATGTGTTTTGATCAAATAGAACCGATTCTGAAGTATTTAGTCACAGTGTAGAGATTGTGAGCTGTAAACTCAGTCTCTTCACTGTCGTTAGTATCTCATTGCAGCTCTGAAGTTTGCAAACGTTTAAGTATTCTGATTTAGCTGGGAAACACAAATTGGCAAAGATGATACAAAACACCATTAATTTTCTGGCCTTAGCTGAAACATCTAAATCTAGCCCCTCCTCATCTTTATTTATTGTATGCTTCTTATAGTAAAGCCATGACCATCATGATAAAATTTTTAAATAAGCTGCCTTCAGCATGTTTTACCTTTTGTTGCCAGTATATGGGCTTTGCTAGATGTTTAGATGTTGCAGTTTGGTTTTGGAAGTTCTTAGGTGTGTCCCCTTCAAAAGTAACATTACAGTTAATTGCATAACGTTAACTGCTGACCAATTAATGGTTCCAAAAGACTAAATTTTGAAAACATCTGAAGCAATATGCACCTTAGGGGTCTTTTATCCACATCAGTTTAGAAAATGTCTTTCAAAAATACGCTTCACAGACTGATTTCAAAATATGTAAATTAAAATCATTGCACTTTGATGCAGTTCCAGTAGTACTTACAACATTTGGTTTTAAATTATCTATGTATGTTGTGGTTGCTGTTCTGATGAACTTGACTTTCAGTATGTAACATTAATTGCACTACAGTAATTGGCTTCCCCTGTATACATGATGTATATAAATGGGATAATATGATTAGAACCTTTAATGGTTTTTTTACATAATTGTAGAGGTATTCTTATAGGTAAGTGGTGTCCATATCATATTTAAAATGTGATGTGGACATTTAAATTGAAAATTTAAAATGCCATCTCTTAAGATAGACCTCTGTTCCTTAAAATATTCTAGGACCTTTTAGATTTATTTAATTTCATTCTAGTGTTGATTGTCTTAAGTAATATGGTGTCCTAAAATATTTTTCTTCACTAGTGGCTACAGTAACAAAAATAAGGAGGTGCTCTTGCACTCTGAAGAAAGCAGAGCTTCCTGAAATTCTTTGTGTAGGATCAAGGGATTGAAGGCTCAGATTTACATGTTTGAGAATAATGGACTTTTATTTGTTTGGTTTGGTTTTTTTAAATCTCACACGCCTCCCCACATACACACACACACACACACACACACACACACACCCCTGCACACACACATCCAAAAGAAAATTCCTCCTTTGAAGGAGGCAGGAGACTATCAAGGGCCATTGTGTTTCAGAATAGCCACTGCCTACAGTATGACTGAGGTCTGTCTCATCCTTGTTTGCTTTTTCTTAATTTGAATCTACAGAGCATGGGTATTGTAGAGGAAACCAATTGGCGATGGCATCTCTATGTGCACATTATATGCAGTTTGGGATGGTATTTTAAACTATCTTAAATATTGCCCAGTGGGTTGAATTCCAGGTATCTCCTGGAGCAAATTAGGTATACTCATGAAGTTCATCTTTTAGTTTGATATCATCTTAAAAGAATCCAGTTGAGGTACTCAGATTGCTATTAAAGCAACAGCAGCTGATGGCTGGTTTATAGAGCTGATTTTACATAAGTTAACAAACTTAAAATTTGAAAGGAAAATAATATTTTTAAATAATTGCTTTATATACGCTTTATGCATATATACAGGGGTACTACCTTAAAAAAAATATCCCAAACGAAAAAGAAACTGTCTGTGCCAATCGCACTGAACAGAGGAGGGAATGAATGCTGTGTAAGAGAGGGGAAGCAAGAAGAAAAGAAAGGAGTATCTACACTCCATTTACTGTTCATATTTCCAGAGTGGTATAGTGTAGTCAGTGGTAAATCTCTCCCTGAAAAAGAAATTATAGTAAAACAAACAAATTAATTCTGATACTATGCATTCCCACATCTGTTAGTACTACCATGTGGAAACAAGACTTGGGGCTTCTGATATTCTATGACAGGGAAAAAAATAGAATCATAAAAAAAAAAAAGGGGGGCAAACTCCTCTGTTTTCATACTATTTTGAGCAAAAGCATCACAATGCTTCTGTGTAATGCTTAATGCAGTGTATTCCTATAAGATACTCTTAATGTGTCTGGTTTGAGAATGAGTTTTTATATAGGAAAACAACTAGTGGAGGTGTGATCTAACAATTAATTTTTGGAGTTATCCAAATTCCCTGTGACTTTTTATCCACAAATTAGTGGTGATTCTTTTTGCTGAGATCACTGAAAAATTTGGTCTTACAAAGCAAAAATATTTTGTCCTTAAATTATACTTACTTTTCAAAATATTAAATTGAATTCACACTTGTATTACAAGGCAATTAATTGAGATTATTTCCATGTTTGTGTGTTTGGGTTTTTTTGTTGGTGGTGGTTTTGAGTGTTTTTTGTTTGGTTGGTTGTTGTTTGGTTTGTTTGGTTTTTTTTTTCCTTGAGCATTACTGTCTTGTTCAAGAAGATACAGGAAGTCTGTGTCAAAGTAATGGTTAAAATTCTGCAATGTCTGGCTCTAAGCCCCGTCCTTCACTGGACTCTGCTGCCATGAAGCATGTTTGTATTTTTTTATGTCTAACAAGAAAAATAATACTTTAATTTTAAAAATGTTTAGAAGTGTCGCTTTGATATAATGTATTCCCACCTATTAAAAAGTTCTGCATTTTAACTAGACACTTTATTCCAGCAATTCATCAGAAACTGGAAGCGGATGGAACGGAAAAAGTAGAAGGATCCATGACGCAAAAACTGGAGAATGTACTGAACAGTGAGTTTTGTCTTTCCAGCGGCAACTATTTATGGACTTCGGACTTTGTAACAAGCTTTAATATATTCCTAGGAATATGGTAGAAAACAGTACAATCTCTCCTGACTTTTCTGTTTGATGGTAGTAATTTTAGGGTGTGATGGTATACCTTTTGAAGTAAGTAGCAGGTTTTGCCATGACTTTCATCAGTCCTTCTGATAACAAAAAGAATAAATATAAAAATAAAGAGATGTTCTAAAGCATTTACTTTAAATGAATTTTGGTGGCCTGTTAATTTTGAGCACATAAAGAATACAGAGGAGGAATATGGAAAGAAGTGTAGAAGGATGAGCAAAGCTAAATACCAAACTTTAAGAAGTTTGAGCAAAAGAGGAAAAAAACTACAGGTTGTTTGCAATAACAGAGTCTATTAACAGAATCTTTTTCACTTAATGTGCTGCCATTTAGACTACTTAGCATTCTTTTTAGAAATTCTGAAAAGCTCTCAGTACTTTTCTGTTTCTCTGTATTGGCTGCAAGGTTGCATTCAGAGAGATGGCTTGAATTTGCTGCAGTTTGGTATGTGTTTCATCAGATCAAAAAAGTTCCTTTTTTAATTCTGGGATTTCTGCCAAGATAATTTTACTTTGTTTCATTGTGATTTTTTTTCACAGAGGAAGGGATGTTTCCCTTAGTGCTGTATCAATAAGCAGGAATGACATGCAGATAGCTGACTCAGTGTTGGAAAGTCTGAATGTATTTTATGAAATCAAGAAAGCGACATGGAAGTTCACTGTTTGCTTTCTTCATACAAGAGAAGAAAGTGACTGTATGTGTGTTTGTGTAGGGAGCACAAAGAAAGCAGGGGGTTTTGTGGACATCTCCGGCTCTTTTCAGTAGAGATTCATTAATGCTTACAATCAAGGTGTAGTTTGAAGAGTGTTATTCCCTTATCTTGTTGCCTGGAGTGCAAAACACACACACACACCCGCCTCCCAACCAAAAATCGCCAAAAAACCCCAACCAAAAAAAAACCCTACAAAAAACCTCACTTGCACTATATAAAAACTATAGTGTGTATCTGTATGTGCAGCATATGTGATACCTATAGGACAGGAGAAACAAGCATTTGCCAAATTGCCAGTGCAATCTTCACTGCTTTGTGCTCTGTATTTATGCAGCGTATGTATTTATTATGTATTTATTTACTTTATTTATTTATTATGTATTTATTATGTATTTATGTATTTATTTATTCATGCAGCAGGCACACATTCCTTGAAGAGCACTTTCCCTTTGACAAAATTGTGTGACAGCTTTAAATAAAGAAGCAGAAATTTAGATCTGTGACATTTTCATACACACACTAATATGAGACAAATCTAACTGTAGTATGTAATTATTGTTTCATTTGGTAAGTGGTGGCTGAAATCTGTATGCAGATAATGCCAACTGTCTTTTTCAAGCTGGATCTGTAGACGAACTTGTGCCAGGCACTTCAGAGTGGTATTAAGATTGGCTCTGCTGTGACAAGAGTTGGCTTCTTTTCTTCCTGATACTTTGCAAGTCATGATGGGTGGGAGGCAGGGAAGTAGGAATACAAGGATTTAAAAAGAGTAAATAATATTATGCAAAGTAGTTTAGGATCAAAGCTTTGTTTCTAGTTTGACCATTGAAAGCTTCAATAATCCAGGAGTAGCAGGGCCTCCTTTCAAAAGTTACTTCAAATCTTTAGTCCCATAAGTACGTATTTTGAGGCACAATTAGTGTTGTGAGCTTGACTGCAAACTCCGAAGAATAAGGATGTTTTCCATAACACCTGAATGTACGTAAAGTGTGTGCTACATTATTGTACTGAAATGGCATGGGTTAGTAGAATCAAAATCTGGTGTTATAGGTGGAATTATAAATGCCTGGAGTTTTTGCTAAATTGCTAAATAAACTATTAAATACACATTTGTAAAAATATATGGTGTGCTATAATGAACTTCATGAAGAGTTGTATCTTAAAGGAGGTCAGTTGAATTCTATGATGTGATGTTATTGTCAGGCTTTATGAAAAACAACTGTTCGATAACTAGAGCTTTATTTTGAAATCAAAAAATTTGCACACAATAAATGAATCATCTATTTGAAAGCATAGTTAGTCAATATAGGACCCAAATCTTTATCCACCGACTATTTCAGTTTAGATTATTCATCAGTAATCAAGAGATAGAGACTGTTGATATAGAAAGAATTTGGAGGAGGGAGGAGAAAAGAAATTTTACATTTTTATTTTAAGCCTAAAAATCAGACCTGTTTTGCATGACATATTGAATTTCGTTAAGACATTAATAAATAATACGATAGATTTCAATTTCTATGTAAAACAGAAAAAGTGTGCAGAGAAGAGAAGAAAAAAATCATTTACTTGAGGATTTGTAAAGCAAGTTGATTTGTAAAGAGATGAAGGCATGTAGTTCTAAACTAAACATGGAAGTCACTGTGCTATTCCTGCAGTTGCCGATTAACTTTTAAAAACATTTGCATTGAATTAAGAAATTGCTTTGTGAATATAACTTTAATTCTAAGATATAGTACATTGGTTCTTGGCTGTTAAAAGAATGGACAAAATCCGTATGCATTCAAACAAATGTTACTAGAAGGATTTACAAAACAAGCATTTACTATAACCTCAAAAGAAAAATCATACTTTATCAAGTGGTCTGTATTTAAATGTCCAGCTAACTGTTTTCTTTGTGCATTTCTCCTTAATGGATTAAAGTGTTCTATGCTAAATACTATGCAGTAGAAATAGCTATCCTGACAAAACTTTTTTTACATCAAGGCTTCAAAATTTCAACAAAGTTTAAACATTATTTAGATATAACAGTATTTTACAAAGACTACTTTTAACATGAGCAGGCCACCCACAGTGTTGACTAGAGAAAATGGCATGCAAGCCACCCAGTGAGACTGATGTAATTTTTTTTCATCTTTGCTTAAAGTATAGTCACTAGACCAGATAATGTAGAAACTTCTACACACAACGATCAAAATAGATAAAACAGTTCCACTTTTTTTTTTTTTTGTTAATTAAAAATAAGTCACGGGTTGAAAAAATGCAAATATTCACATGCAATGTAAATCTGCCCTAGTATAAATTAAATTCTATTATTATGTGTTAGGATATAATCCTTATTACAAAGTAGAATGCTTTTTAGACTGGGAAAGAAGGGTTTTAAGGCTATATTTAATGTATTTATTAAAGATAAATTCACACATAACATAGAAACTTAATTGTATGAAATTGTTGACAAAGGCTGTATCCTGCATGCAATGAAACCAGTAAGACTTTTAATACAATGTGAAGACAATTTGTATTCATTCTGTTACAGTGACCAGCTTAGTTAGACTTGTTTTCAGTCATGTCATTGTCTTGACTTAATAATTAGTAATTTTAAATATCAAATATTGTTAATAATTTTTAAGACTTAATTTGAAAACACAAAAAAATTGTTCGCAAAACCTGGTGATAACTTTTAAAGCTAATGACATTATTATCATAATGAAATTATACTTTTCTAAGAAGAAAACTCTCTATGACTTTTTCCATATCCTGCGATGCATAATTTAGTTGTAAAATGTAGATCTGGAGCCAAAGCAAACTATAAAATATCTGCAGCAAAGTTAAGCATTTGAAATAGGAAAGAGTGATTGTTTTTAATTGTGCAGGGGTCTTACCACATTAAAATGCTAAGTGGTTCACTGTGAAATAGTATTTCATCAGTTGTAAAATGTTAAGAGTTGAACAAAAAATTATAAAAACTGAGCAATAATTACTCATATGCTCTGAAAAATCTTGAATGACTCATTAAAATGAGGAAAATCTGTATGTCATTGGAACTGATTACTTTCTCTACTTTTTCTTATTTTCATCCTTTTTAAAATAGGAGCCAGTAATACAGCAGATACCTTATTCCAAGAAGTGCTGGGTCGCAAGGACAAAGCTGATTCAACAAGAAACGCTCTTAATGTTCTTCAGCGGTTTAAATTTCTTTTCAACCTTCCCTTGAATATTGAAAGAAATATCCAGAAGGTATAATCCTTTAAAAATACTTTTCTGTTGCTGCAATTAGTGTTACCTTTTTCATGACAAATATAAATGTTAGTTGTTTATGTGTGGTTTTGTTTCTTTTTGTTTTCTTTTAAGGGCGATTATGATGTGGTTATTAATGACTACGAAAAAGCCAAGTCACTGTTTGGAAAGACAGAGGTTCAAGTATTCAAAAAATGTAAGATATGGGTTCTATTATTTGCCTGCCTTCCCCCCACCCCACTTGAAGGCTAAAAAGCACATACTACTCTAAAGAGCTTTACGCGGGTTCATATAGTTTTTAATACATACAAATACAGATTTATAAGAACCAATTACTCTAAAGAATGTTTCTGTCAAGTTTTCTGGGTAGGGTTTATATTACAAAATGTGAAATTGCAGCCAATTTTATTTATTTATTAAGGCTTGATATTACTGGGCATAAAAGAGGTTACAGTAATTAAAATGTGACTTTGGGTATCTCACTGGCATACCATTGGAAAGACTTCAAAGTCTAATTTTCTGTTTTTGTAGAACTGTCATATACAGATTTTTCTGATGTAGCTTGTTATGAAATTAGTTATATTTATTTCCACATTAACCTGAAGTGTCTGATATCCTAGAAAAATAACATAATTTTCAGTTCATACCGCTGTTGAAGGCACACATTGGATTTATTTCCTCTCCCTATTCCTAGATTATGCTGAAGTTGAAACTAGAATTGAAGCTTTAAGAGAACTTCTGTTGGATAAGCTGCTTGAAACTCCATCAACATTGCATGATCAGAAACGTTATATAAGGTAATCATTTGACTAGTGTCTTTGTCAAGCATAGTGTTAGATGTGTATTTGAATCTTTCCTGAGTAGGGTATTGACTATTTTTACTACGGTTTAAATACTAATTTTAAAGCTATACTTACTCTGAGATTTCATGATTATATAAAAAATGGCAATGGATTGGTACTTGATTGTTTATTGAATGACTGAAAAACAGTTCTTGAATTAGAACAATTTCATGAAGGGTAATTGAAATTTGAATTTAATTTTTTAAAATTTTAAAGGCATGTTTCAATTCTCTTGCTTACTCTAAACCATCATGTTGCAAGCTGTGTCTGAAGTGATTGTTCACAGGTTGCAGATCTCAAAGTAGATTCCTTATTAACTTGTCTTACACTTCAGCTTGATTTGGTGTTGAAATTGAATCATCCTGAGTGAGATAATAGGCAGATTTTAATCCAAACTGTCATTTAAATTTGGTTTTGGCTCTTTTACTACTCAGTCTAGATAAGTATAGAAATTCTTAGATTTTCTGTTATTCACAAAGGTGTGATGTTGAAGTTTGTTGTAGGCATACTGACATGAGTGGGTTGGACCTTTTATTGGTAGACCTTAACCTGCTTTACCGTCCTTGGAGCCAAATTTTAGAGTGCTCTAGAATATCTGATGGCTTTACTTAGAAAGCATTTGAGTTTTGGATGTTACATAGTGTCCTAGTGTGGCTTGACATCCTCAGAGCTCTTTTCAGTTATTTTAGCAGTTATAGACCAAATGGGCTGTGTGAAAAGCATTCTTAAAATTGACACCTGCACAAAGTCTTTGATGCTCACGAGGCCCAGTCGCACCGCACCAAGTATTGGTATCTTAGGTACCTTTATGTAATGTTAGTTGTACACTGGTTATTGTCATCAGTATAATTTATGTGGAGCACTTCTCATTCTTCTGGGTGGTATATAAATATTACCTATTTATTGGAACTGTGTTTTAAGGTAGTTAAGCATTTTGTGTCTCTGAAAAAGACACTACTGTTTCCTTTCTGTGTCAGTCTTGAAGACTTTAGAGAGCAGCTTCTTTATCTAAGCCAGTAAGACCTCTTCTGAAGATTCTTAGAAGAATTCTAAGAATCAGAGTTGTGTAAACAGTTGATTCTGGGGTTTTTGGTTTTTTTTGTTTTTTTTTTTTTCTTTTTTAGACTTTTTGGTGGTTTTTGGTTTGGTTTGGGTTTTTATTTCTTTTTAGTTTTTCTCTAGCCCTTTACCTTGAAGTATTGAGTCTTCAAAAAATATCCCAGCCTACCTTAAAGCAGACTGTGTTGATGTAACTACCACATGTAGAACAGTATAATGCAGGAGAGCAAGCAGTGGACAAATGCGAAATAATTTAGTTCTAATGAATTAAGAGAATCCCAGCATACAAAGCAATTAAATTAGTTTCACTACTCTAGATATGCTAATGTGGTTGTACTAATGTAGATTTTCTGGAGGAAAGGTGTGAAGAAAGCTTTCTTCACAGCACTTCAGCTAAGAGGAAATTAACAAAATCCTAATTATTTAGATTTTTAAGAGACTTTTTCTTCCTAGATATGTTTGTTTTGTATGTCTCCAATGTCAAGGCTGAGCAAGACTTGAAATATTGTGGTTTTCCCCCTCAGATACTCAATGTTTATCTTTATAATTAGGCTTCAGTTCTTATTTTCCTCTCATTTTATTACGGGATTTACAATGCTAATTATTTTATACCTTTCAGAAACAGTTTACCATATCACTTAACAACCAAGTAGATGTATTTTTTCCAAGATCAGTGGTAATTTTTTTAATTTTAAGCAAAGACTGAAGTCCCCCTTAACACTAAGGAAGGCCTTGAGCTCATAATTTATAAATGTCACCCTGTCAAAATGGTTGGTCATGTAATGTTCTCATCCATCCAACCAATCCTGCTTTGACAGTTTATTTTTGTTCAAGTACTGCAGGCAGTTCTTAAAAGAAGACAGGATTTTGCAATACAGTCTTAATTAACATTAGGCATTATTGTAGTAATTCAGCTTTTGTGAAGGAGTTAAACATTCTCTGCACTACTTAAGATAATAAATCATTGTACTTCACCTTGAGCATCTTGAGTTTTTTAACCTGACCTGAGTCGTTAATGCAGAATGTAGTGGAGTGCATTAAATAATAGAGCAGCTACTGCTTTTTCAAAATACTATTTCGAAAGTACTGTTGTCAGATTGTCTTGAATGCCATACATTTGACTTTATTACTTTTGTGTTCTCTTTGAAATCACAGCAGCTGGCTCTAATACTTCTCTCTCCCCAAAAGTCAGGGGGTGATTTGTTTCTGTATCTTAGAAGCCCCAGTGCTTTTCATTATCTCTCCCTGTTCTTTTTTTCTCTGGACTTTGTGTGCACATCATAGAAAGAGGAAAAAAAATATCTCCCCCCTAAAAAAAACCCCAAACAAACAGAAAAACCCAACAAAAACCCAAAACAACAGCCAAACAAAAAGAAAAAGCAACCTACCTACACTCTCTGCCCCGCCCCCCCAAAAAAAAAGGAAAAAGCAAAAAAGGCAACAAGCAAAAACCCCAAAAGAAATGAAAAAAAACCCAAACAAACAAAAAAACCCCACCAAAACAAAAAACCAAACAAACCACACTCCAGGAGCTTGGTTTACATTGTTTGTACATGTGTGTGCTAAAATTAATGAGCTGCCAAAAATTAATTTCTTCTGTACTTGTTAAGGTTACATGATGATACAATCAGGACAAGTAAAGTGGGAAGAAAAATACCATATTTTATGTGCTTGAGATGTTTAACTTGGAATCATTGACGACATGAAGTAGTGAACTGCAGCCATGGCAGATAAAGAGCTTGATTTCCCAAGTACTTGAGGCACAACTGAAAATACATATTAACATAATATTAAATATATATGGTTTTGTTTACAAGTTTTTTTAGATAAAATTTTACATCATTAAATGAGGAGGGGAGAATGCAAAGCTTGTGCTTATGTTGGGTATGAGTGTATCTTAACTATTCTTGATTATTTTTTTTTATATATATGTATATATATTAAAAAAAGCATTTCTTAGTATGTCTTTGCTCTGTTTTAATGAGGCCTTCAGTGTGTCAAGTCAGAGCTGTGATTTTTGGACTGGGTTTTACAGATATCTGTCTGATCTTCATGCGCCTGGGGACCCTGCTTGGCAGTGCATTGGTGCTCAACATCAGTGGGTTCTGCAGCTCATGCACAACTGTAAGGAGAGCTATGTTAAAGAACAAAAAGGCAAGGATATATTTTTCTTCTATATATATGTATTTGACATCTAGGAATTTGGCATTGCCTTTTATTTGACAAGTTTTAGTGTACAAATGATATTTGGGGGGTTTTCCCATCAATTTTGATAGCTTTTCAAAGTTGAATACTGTCTTGTATTTTTTTCTTTATACTGTTATAAAAACAAAACAGGAGTTAGAGTTTTCTTTTTGTTTAACTTACAACTTTTAAGCTCTTCACATGGGAAAAGAGTTAGATTTCAGTAATTTATCTGAAGCTTACTGTCCTCTCAAAATACTTCTTTCAGGTCACATGAAGTTTGGATTGTTGTCTGAATCTGACAGATTTCTTTGTCACAAGATATGCTGTTAGTATATGGAAATGCAGGGCATTGGGGCATAGTGAAATAATGTTTAATTTCTTGATAGCCAGAATAATAATATGGTGCTGTCTCATTCTTTGTTCCTGTGCAGTTTCAAAATTCAGATCAGTGTTCAGGCACAGACCTGTGAGCTGGACAAATAGGATATTACTATTATTAGGAATACTTAGTTGTATTCTGTCTTTGTCTTTGCCATTGTTGCTCCCCAAGAAATGTATAGGTATTGCTTTCAGGTGTGGCAGCAACTTATATACCAGCTAACATGATCCTTCGCATTACTGTGTTTTCAAAAGGGAATAGGTGGTTAGCTGTATGTGCCTGGTATTTCTAGTAGTAAAATCTGATAACTGGGTTTTCAAATTGGAAACTGATAAGTAATGCCTTATTTCTCAAGAAGTCTCAGAGTTTGCTGCTGTTTCTGAAATGAGTAGGCATATCGGAATCTGGCCTCTCTTGGCTTATAGGTAACTCCCGTGTTTAGTGAATGCGTATCCCAAACCAAATAAGGTGTTATATTCTGAGACACCACAAAAACTTTACTGAGTTGAAGCTATTGCAGAAATGTGCTGTAAAATTGCTGCAGGAGGCTTAACATTTCTTTGTTCCACAATGCAGTGTGTAGTGCGGTGGGACCAGTTGAAACACCAGATTGGTTTTTGGCTTCTTGGTCAAAATTTAGAATGTTTCTGAAACCTCCCCATCTTCCCCCCTTGTAAAAAACCCTGACACGACACCACCACGACCCCTGCAAAATGCAGCTATTGGGAGCAAAACTCACTTGTGAAAACAGCTGTGGTTAACACATCTAAGCTTGCTTTTTCTCCTCTCACTTGCAAAATATTATTTAGCCATCTCTTAGCTTCTTAACAAGAAAAACAGGAGCATGAAGGTACAAAGTGCTCAAGATGGTTTTGGTTTAGTAGTCTATATAATTTTGATATGCAGGCTCCAGTAAATGAATGAAAAATGTGTCTAAATTCTTAGGCTTGTCTTGAAAATCTCAACCTGTTTGGTGTTTTTCTTCCAACAAATCTGCTTACCTCAGCCTTAATATCAAAGGGGCTATTATGCTAGCTTTGTTTGGGCTCACAGAAGAGGGAATTTAAATAACTTGAATGCCAGGTAAATGCATGTGTGAATAATTAATATTTAGTGCATGTATGAAACAAATGCTAATATAGTGTTACTTTTATTAAAGAGCTCATCGAATTTCAGTAGTTTCCTTCAGTCTTTTATGTGGTCCTTACTGATGTAGTTTTTGCACAGATTGTAAAACACTTAAGAATTGATCCCAATTGATGGGATTTCTTGCTTAGTATCTAGTAGGATAAGGGAGAAGGTTGCTAAAGGTGATTTTTCCTCTCTGTAGATTTTTAATTTTGGCATAAACTAAAAAGTTGGGAGAAGTTAAAAAGAAAACTCAGAAAAATTGGTTTTAACTGCCAAGTAGAGCAATGCTGATTGTGATCTGAGACACAGAATGTATTTTAGCCTACTTTCATAGAAGTGTTCTTTTCAAACAGGAAAACTGTAGGGTTTGAATAGATATCAAATTGGTTATGCAAGACATTGAGGAATCTAATCAACTTAAATAAGCTACAAATGTGTTTTATATGTTCATAAATTCACAGGCTATTTAAAAAAAAAAAAACAAAAAACCAATAAATTTTTAAACATTAAAGTCCTTAGAGCATGCTTCCAAAAAAGATTCTTTTGTATATCGTGCATTGGAGAAAGAGGTGGGTCATAAGACTATTAAAAGGGCTTTGAAACTTTTTCTAGGTTTTTCTTTTCAGCAGAGACAAACAGATATTGTTTCTAGCAGATGGAGTCTTCCTATTGCATATTTTGCAATAAGCGCACAGTAATTACAGTTCTACCTTGAACATACCAACAGTTTCTGGCTATTCTTAGTTTAGTTCTTCTTCTGACTGTGAATCTGTGGGTTCAAACAGACAGAGTCAAAACTTTTCAGTGTAACAAACTTAAACCTCAGTAGCAGATCATATCTGGTTTTGCACTTGTGCACAGTTTTTCAACTTTCAACTGAGTTCGTGAGAAAGCATTTTTTTGTTATGTTACCAGTTTTCAAAGTAGACCTGTGGTCTGAGCTGTTCCATGTGAATTTTACTACATAAAATGCATTTGGAATTAGACAAAAGCCTTTACTTTTCTTACCCAGAGAAGTCTTTTTTGGAAACTTGATTAGACATTTGGTACAGGATTTTTGTAGCCGATTGTCAAAAGTAAATATTCTTAAAGAATTTATTTGCTGGCTGTGATGTGTTCAGGAAGGGAAGATTAACATTGTGATTACTTGCTAAACAAGCTAAAAATCAAACCTAAGTGAATTTTGACACTGTTATAACAATCCAACAGTGTACTCTTGTGGTAAAAAGTTGTTCCAGTTGTCTCCACACTACTAGCAGGCTAACACTTTAGTAGAATCATAGAATAGTTAGGGTTGGAAAGGACCTTAAGATCATCTACTTCCAAACCCCTGCCGTGGGCAGGAACACCTCCCACTAAACCGTGTCACCCAAGGCTCTGTCCAGCCCAGCCTTCGACACCACCAGGGATGGAGCATTCACAACTTCCTTGGGTAACCCATTCCAGTGCCTCACCACCCTCACAGTAAAGAAC
>JANHGB010021249.1:26060-40940 GCA_026283785.1 Coracopsis vasa | reverse complement strand
TGTAACTTCACTGTTATTTAGAATTTTTAGTAGAATCTGACATGTTCAGAAGTGAAAAGGACATTCTCATTTAGTATTTATACTATTGAAAGCATTATAAAGACAGTAAATACTGTGATTAAAAAGCAGCACAGGTAGTTTAAAATTTAAACTGAAAACGTTAGTAGTACTAAAGTTAAACTTCTGTAGCCAGAATTTTACGTTGATGTCTGCTCTAGTCTTTTAAGTCCATATTCAGGCAGTTAACTAAAAGCTGGCTGTTTTCAAAACTGATGATGATCTTGATGTCCACTGGAGTTAGTGCTAGTAAAATGATGTCATTTTTATTTATGTGCTGAACTTGAAGTGTTTGGCTCTTGCTTCAGTATTTTTTGGCCTGCCATACTGACAGTAAGGCTTACCCTTAGGCTGAGAAATACTTAAATCACCACTAGAAGTAATAGACCAAATTAACCTTTCTGTGGTAAACTGAAAAATAGTTTCTTTATAAATGTTTAATATAATGAAGACCAGCCTTAAGTTTTAAAAAAGCATTCTTTTTTAAATGTATTTAAAAAAATTTTTTTCTGTAAAGTGCAGCAATTTTATCTTCTGTGCTCATCTCTGCTAGAAGTACAACCGATTTTCTTCTTGATGAGTTTAAACTGACATATTTCTAATAAATGTAAGGAAAAGAAAGAAAAAGTATTCAAGAAAAAGAGTAAAATGAGTTATTCCTCTGTTGAGCAGGTTAATTTTTTGGTAATTCCTCCTGCCGGCCTAATTTCTTGCCTTGATAAATTGAAATTCTCAATGCGGTGTCCTTGAAAGGAATCTTACACTGGTTGTGTCGGTGCAGGCTCCAGGCACTGTGTGTTTGGTCAACAAGCAACAGTGGGTGGTCAGGCTGTAGCACAGGACAAGGGCCCGCTGTGCACAGGAAAAAATGTTCAAAGGTGTTTAAGGCTGGTAAGGAAGTCTGCCGCCCTTCAGAGAGTCCAGAGGCTATAGATCAGCCTTCCCTTACTATTGTAGCCTGTGAGAAAATTCACTGTAAGATACATAATGGATGAAAGAATACAGTAACTGTATTCACCTGGTTGCACATCTGTAGGGTCTCTTTTTTTTAATCTTGCTCGTATACACGCTGTGTATGTGTATGTATGGTGCAAGGCTGTGTAATAACTGGTGTTTGACTTAGCATAGAAAATCACACTGAAAAACCATTTAGCCTGAGTTTGGTCACTTCTTAACAATTTTCTTTGTCACTGCAAAAAGTACTGGCCTTGTATTATCCCCTGATCTACCAGCAGCTTTTATAAAAAGCCTTAGCCGAATGCCGTGTAAGTGGTGCAGCAGCTGTCAGAATTGCAGAGTGGCTGAAGCTGGGTTACAGAAGGGAGATGCGTGACTCCCCTGAGAAACCTCTGCCTCTCAGGCTGAGAGGGGAAAATAAAACAAAAGAAGCAGAGCTGTGAAGGGATTGATATTGCAGAACAATTTTTACACTCAATTTGATAATAGTTTTGAAATACGAAAGTAAAGCTACATTTAAAGATTTTAAATCATTGACTGGTTTGCAGATCCGTGGAAAAATCTATTGTAGGTAAATTTCATGTTAGTTGTCTTTTTAACGGAGACTGTAACATGCTGCAAGCCAAGAGCATGCAGGTAACATTCAAAAAAGTGGGGTCAAGGTATGTACATGAGCCATAGGTACTGTAGGCACATAAGTACCTTGTAGGAACTGCAGTACTGACAAACTTGGAGTAAACCTGCAGTTTGGGGTCAGCACAAGTGACTTGATTTACAGAACACAAAAGCACAAATTAAATTACCTCAAAAAGTATTGTGCTTTCTTTTACGTCTTTGTTTTGGTGAGATCTTACTGCACAAGAAGAGAAGAGGTCTTTGCAAAACTGTTGAACTATTTATATTTCACATGGCATCTGAGTGTTTTAATTTCATCCTTCTTACCTTTAAAATATCTGTGCACAAGAAGTTGAAACCCAGTAAAATCTTTTTTAATAAAAAGCGATGCTAAGATCTTTTGAACTTATTTGCTTTTGATTTTTCAGTTGTAAATGTAATAAAACTTTAGCTATACTTCAGGTTTGTCATGACTCCATGGTAGAAGAAGAGAATGTAGTGCATTTATTTTTCCTGTGTTTCCTTGGTTAAATACACACTTGGCCCTGGAGTCACTGATAGATATGCTCTATGTAGATGGTATATTTTGGAAAAAAACAAAACAACAACCAAAAAAACAATAAAAAAAAACCCCAACTTCTGTAATTTCCGAGATGCTGTTTTGTTTTGGTTTGTTTTTTAATGAAGATGTGCCAGGAATGTATTATTCATGCTGTTTATTTCTTAAAATGTGTTAGCGCAGTAAAAAGTTAATTTCTTGAAACTTTAGATTGTTGCTGTACTATACTCAGGATCTAGGAATGTAGAAATAGTATACAAACAGAATAACGAATAGGCAGTAAATTATTATTTGGGTAGTTTATTTAGGCTTATAAACGTTACTGTCTACAATCCATACTAATATTAAGTTCATTGTATTACATTGTGCTGCTAAATTTAAGATGCTGGCTCCAGAGAGGGAACGAGTTGGGATGGGAGAAAAATTGTTTGTAAGTTAACTCTCACTTTTTTACAAGATTTATGCATTAGTGTGCAGTCTTCAAGCGCTATCTTCTGGTAGGGTGAAAGCAAGATCAGCTTTGCTAATGTACTCCAGATGTTTATTAGTCCTGAGGGTATATGTGCTGTTGTAGTTCCCTGCTGCTGTGTTATACTTGCTTGTAATGCTAGACAACCAATTAAGAAATTAGTTCATGTTAAACTTTCTTTTCCTGGTACGGCTGCAAACTGATGATGTGGTTTTTCTGGTGGAACAAGAGAGTATTCTTTACATGTTTTCTATAACTGGTGGATATATAAACCATTTGGGCAGCATGGGGTTAGTGTATCAGCAGCAATACAGAATTTTCAGGTTTTCAGCTACCTCAAGCAAATGGTTTTAATTGAACTAATTCACATTAAGATGTTTTGGTAAGTGTGTCTGTTTTTCTTAATTCTGAGGTTTAATTGGCACTGTCATTTTTAGAGACCATCTGTTTACAAGAAATTCCTCATAATAACAAGGTGTTTGAAAGGTGAGAACCTAAATTCTGTGCCAAGACATCAGAGGGATGTTTTTTCATGGGTTTTTCTAATTGTAGTTTTTGTGAAAATAACATTGCTGCGCTCTTGGTTTTTTAGTTCGGTTGATTTTGGGGAGGGTTTGTTGAGAGTTTTATTGGGTGGATTTTTTTTTTTTATATGTATGTGTATATATATATATATATGTTTTAACCAGCAATGTCTTGGTGTACATTCCCCCCCTTTCCCCTCTCCCTCCAAAATAAAATGCAGATATGTTGAATCTGAGACAAATTTTTATGGATGCCCAAGAACTTTGCGAGGCACATAAAATTTCTCAGGGTCTTCTGTGCAATTTTCTCTTTATTCTGGGTAGAATCTCTGAAGATATTCAATGCATGCCTTTTTAATCTGGAAAGGAATCAATTTGGTTTGGTTTTACTTCATTTTGTAGGGTTGCTGGAGTGTTTTCACAGAAGATAATTACTGCAAATTTACAACATATAAGATGTTTTAGAAATCATAGGTGTTTAAATTATGAATGCTAATGATCTGTGATCTTACACAGATCTCTACTGTATGGGTAGTTGCGTAGTACATGTCTGTAATAAATTATTTGTATTTCCAGCATACATATCTACTTAACAAAACTTCTGAGGTCTTTAGGTTTTTACTTTCTCATTATTATTTTGTATTTTTAGTTCAGAGGGAATGCAGTATGTCTATCACTATTGTGACCGATGTAGCAAATTGGATCTATTTACCTATTGTCTTATAGTATGAACAGTAATGAGATGAATAGAGGAACTACAGTTGGATCAGTAATCACAATGCCACGGTGAAAGGCCACAGGAAATCTCTTTAGAACCCATTAAAGAATTATGAGAGGAAGAACTTCTTTCAAAAGGAACTAAAACACAATACTGTCACCTATTGGAAGTTTGTGATACTTAACATTTGAGTTTAAGCCCCAGCTGTTGAAGTAAAGTGACTAGGTATAGCTTTACTGCCGTGTTGGTCTGACAGCAGCATTAATTCAGAATAAATATCCTTCAGATCCTTTTTACTTTGTGTTACTCTTGAATCTGAGTACTGCAGCGTTACAGCTGGTGCTCTTACTGTGTGGCCTTCCTGTTATTTTAAGTGAATGTAGGTATTGATGGAAAAGATCAAGCAATATAAACTCAAACGTTAAGACTTTCGTTACAAAATTCAGCATGAATTATCAGGACAGGTTTCATCTCAGTACAAGAAAGAAACTTTTTACTGTAACAACAACAACGAATCACTGAAATAACCTCCCCAGGGATGTGGTAGAAGGCCCATCACTAGAGGTTTTGCAGATGCAACCAGACAGGGTGCTAGATAATCTCATCTAGGCTCCCTTTTCCCTGAAAGGTTGAACCACATGATCTCTCAAGGTCCCTTCCAACCTGGGCTGTTCTATAATTCTACGAATTGTAATTCATTTAACTTTAGCTGTTACAGCTCTGTTGCCCAATGCTGAAATAATTTTGATGGTTACTTTCAGAAGTGTATCTGTAAGGTAAAATGCATAAAGCAGCAATTTTGATTTTAAAAGAAATATTGGCAGTGTTACAGTGCTTTAGAAAATCATCATTATCTGCTCATTGTTACATGGTTGTTTTCCAAAATGTACATTAGACTCCAAGTATCCACCTCCATTAGATTAGATCGTTGCTTGTAGACTTGCTAATACTTACTTACATATGGTCAGGCACCCAGAGGAAAAAATACTTATTTTTGTTTGTTGATAGGTGTAAGTACAGGGTGGTTTACAGACATACACAAGTATACATTGCTGTTAGTTCATCTGCTTCATGATGGATGGTTTCTTTTTACCTGAACTCTGTAGAGGTCAAATAGCTAAGAAGTAGTTGAACACTCTGCCCTTAACTGCTTCAGCTGGAGGCAGAAGAAAGGCTTGCTGTTAAAAGTTTATTTAGACATACAGAAAAAAAGTGTGTGCCGTGTCACTAATGGCATAAATACTTATTTATCCATGGCTTTCAAGCAGTTAATTGTAGGGCATTAATTAAAGAGCAGAAAAACATACAGAATAAAGACTGATATTTCCCACATGGTACTTGTGGGTTTGGCTTTGCTTACAGGAGTCCCTAGTGGTGTTACTGAATAACATTCATGTAGATGAGCAAACAGTCTAAACAAACAAGGTTAAGAATGTTTTTGCGTGATAACTTTTGTTTTGTATCAATTCAGAGTTAAATTAGAATTCCACATGCAGCATGCAGTTTCATGTCAATTGATGTGCAAAATCATTTTATTTTTCGTCTCTACCTAGGCAGCTCATTGCTTCACAGCCCCATGCTGGATCTGGACAGTGATGTGCGTCCATCACCAATTGGCCATCTCAGTCAAACTGCTTCATTGAAAAGGGGCAGCAGCTTTCAGTCTGGCCGTGATGATGGTAGGCATCTGTTTTTATTTGGAAAAACAAAGCTGCAGTTCCCTATGTCCAGTGTGTGGTGTAGTCAAAAAATCCAAACAGAAACCCACACTCTGTGTGTTTGTTTTGGTTTGTTACCAAATCAAATGCTTTTTTCTCATGACTTACTATTACTCACTGAAGGGGTCCTCTGTGTTTTTTACAAGCAAAAGAGCAGCTCGTAGCTGAAATCTGCTTCTTAAAATGAAGTTAAAGTAATAAGAGTCTTTTTTCTTTTTTTTCTTTTTCTCTCTCTACAAAACCAGAATTTATTGCTACTACCTTTTGCTATTGTTATACCTTTTGCGTGTATTTGCTGAGATGGCTCTCCTTGCATTTGCTCCTTCTGTGATTACGGTGATATCTGGTCCTCGTTCTTTAATTCTTTAATCCCAGACAGGGAAACAAAGTGTATGACTAAGCTGAAGCACTGTATCCGCTACCAGCTGAGCGCAGATGTATCATAAGTGTCTTCAACACCATTGTTCAAACAACTTTAACTCAGAAGTCTTTCAATCACAGGAGGCATAAAACATGTTTTTCACAGGATGGGTCATTTCTTACCGAAGTACATTTTTGCAGAAAGCAGGTGTTTATGAAGAGCTTTCTGGCTTTGGTCTGCTTTGATGTTACTCTTCTACCAATTCTGTGGACTTCCTTGAAAAATGTCTATAAATATCTGTTGTGGGGTTTTTTGAGCACAAAGAAGAATGAGTAGAATATTTCAAGAACGTAGAATGTACAATTTTCATTATTTTTCATTCTTGTGCTGCCACATTGTATCTTCACATGCCAGACAAATTGCATCACGGTTTGAGGTTGAATGTGTTGAAAATGTAGATTACACAAGTCTTCAAAATAGACATGTATACCAAGTAATTACGTTAATGTAAATTGCACAGATTCTTCAAAATATAGAGTCAATTAGGAACAGACATCCCTGGCTATAATGTTGGGTTGATGCTAGAGCTTTTGGCCAAGATGAAACCATTTGTTGAAGGAGCTGAAATCTTTTGGTTAGAACTTGGAGTTTGGTGTTGCAGAGTTGCTGTTGCTATATCAGTATTGGCACAAATTCCTGGCATCAGGAACATTATTAACACAGCTTGTGTTAATAAGCGGAGTTTTTTGCTATTGGGTCTAACCAGTTCTCTTGACAGTCATAAACCAAGATGGCACAAATATCCTATCTGTATCCACACTAAGAGCTTTTCTAGTCAAGCTTTGAAGTTCTGATGCCTTCTGAACAGATGCATCACTATCAACAGAGTTACACTTCAGTTATGTCAGAGTCTCTCTCCAAATTTTGGGCTTCCATTGTGATTTTTTTGATTTTTTTAAATACTAATCCAGAGTCCGTAAACTTTTTGGCCATGTTGAGAACATCATTTTGGGTAGCGCAAATTCGCCCACTGAAGAAATGGACCAGTATTTGATACACACCTTGACAAATGGATGCTGCTGAAGGCATGCTGTACTTCAAGGAGATTCAAGACTGGCTGCCACACAATAAAATAGTGAGGTTCTGATGAAGCCTACTAGTTACTGAAGATGCAGCTATTTTTGCCTAGCTGGTTCAGTAGTCAATATTCTCTAGTGGAGTAAAGACAAAAAGTGCTATTTTAATCAACATTTTTCTGCATTTCTGCGGTTATTTGGATAATATGTTTTTAACTTTATCATTTATAAAAAACCAGACTTCATACACACACAAAAAAGAAAAGCAACAAGCCAACAAATGTGAACCTCTTTGTTTTATGGGATTTTATTTGTTTGGGGACTTTTGTGGGGGGTTTTTTAGTGGGTTTCATTTTTTTGGTTGGTTTTTTTTTTTTTTGTTGGTTGGTTTTTTTGGTGGGGTTTTTTTGTTGTTTTTTTTTTTTTGGTATTTTGATTTGGTTTTTTGGGGGGGAGAATGAGAGGTATTCTCAAAAAAATAAAGAAATTCCTTCTGCAAGTATTCTAAAGCTTTAATGGAAGTGGCAGATGGTTATGGAAAAAGTTACCTTTATTTTCTGTGTTAATTAATAATTCTTTTCTGCCCTTGTTCAGCTTTTTCCTTATGTCCCTTCGCACGTCTCTTTGCCCCATGTGATAAGAAACTGAGAAAATATATTTGCTGTTAGAATGAAAGCTACTTTCGTGATATGTTTTAATAGCTGGTGTACCAGGTTCATGAAATGAAAACGTGAGTGCTGTAGTGTTACATGTTAGGAATGTGTTCTTCATCCAGGAGTTTCATTATATAGTTAGTGGTTTGTTCATCCAACAATGTTGGAATCTCCCCTGTTTTTCAGATTAAAGATTTTACCAAAGAAATGAAAATGAAGATAAGAGGTTGGCATCTTGCCCCAGGCCACAATGGAAAATTTTTTGAGCTGTAAATAAAGCAGATAGTCCAGTTTCCATTGTTTGCCTTAAGCACTAGCCCCTCCTACCAGCCCTGTTTCTGCAGCATCACCATCTCATCATTTGAAACTTCTTAATGCCTTGATTGCTTTCATGTGACCTTACCTTTTAGAGTAGCTTGAAGACAGAAGTCCTGCTGAATGAATTATTAGGTGCATTGCATTGGATACCACTTACAAAGGGGCCTATTCTTTATGTACTGTCATAGTGCTAGCACTTTGTAAGCATATGAGATGAGAAGAAAGAGCTTGTATGTGTACGATGGTGTACACATATATGGACTAGGCTTTAAATTTTTTTCATTTTTACCTGGAAGTTTATATATATACTGTATAGTCACTTGTGTAATACAAAGCAGCAAGCTAATAGTACTTTTTTAAAATTATTATTATTAGTTCAAAGATTTTTAATTTTGCCTTTTCCATCCTCTCTTTCTATTTTAGCTTGGCGATACAAAGCTCCTCAACAAGTTGTATTTGTTGAACAGCTGACAAAACTTGTTGTAAGTCAGCTGCCCAACTTCTGGAAGCTCTGGATTTCTTATGTGAATGGAAGTTTATTCAGTGAGGTATGGATTCTTCTATATAAACTACTTTTAAGTAACAAAACTTCATAATGATTGTTTGAACAATGATACTTCACTGGAAGAAGCGAGGACTTGCTTTAATCAGAGAGGTTTATAGAATGATAGGCAGACTCTTACACATTTGAGAGATACTGCTTTGATTAGTAAGGTGACTTGCAATACTAACCTATAGAAGTCAGAATTTACTTTGTACTTTTAAAAGAATAAAAGCATCCAGTGGAATTACTTAGAGTTCTGCTAGTGGTGTTTGTGTGTGTTCCAGATGCTGGAGTCAATATCTGTAGTTTCACCTCTTAAGTCGTAGCTGGCCAGCTGCCTTTCATTGGTGATCTGAAGAAACAGCAAATTGCATAGAGGAGACGTGTAAAAGACAGTCATACAGAAAAAAAATGTTTTCTTTCTTTGAAACAAGAGTACTCATTTCTTGAGCTTTAAGTATTTGGAAGTGAGGATAGGTTCAAGATCAGTTGCAAAATGACCAAGGCCCAGAATAGTACTCACACACGTACTATAGGGAGTCTAGTCTGAAAGTGCAGGCAGCTGCAATCAGCTGTGTTTCTAGTCCTTCTTGCTCAGATGATCTGATTTTTACAAATTATGTGAATATAATCTTGGAATCCAAGAAGCAGGATAAATAAAAATAGTGATTCATGACATGCTGCTTTTATATGCATGCTATTAACAGATTTTGAAAGGTTACATTTCATAATTCATTTGATATGCATAGTTGTCTTACCAGGGCAGTAGTGTATAGCTTACCATGATAATTATTATCAGATAAATACAATAGCTTTGGGGTTTGTGTCACAGAATTACGTTACGGTTCACAGAGTTCACTTCTAGTTCTTAGGCCATGTTGTTTGTTCTTCAGAACTGTAGTGATGGTATATTCACAAGGAGCTAGCCTGACAAAGACAGACAAATGATTGAAGTGTTGTGGAAGGCAGCTCTCTGTTCCATCAACAGATGTTAAGGCACTAGTTCACAGCTCATCTTCACAGCTATCAATGTGGAAGTTCTCCTGAGTACAGTTTGGACTTACTCTGGGTCCTAAAAAGCTCTAAAGACCAGATCTATACAGAGAGGTAGAGATGGAATATTACAGTGCAGGTGAAAAACAGTCAAGCTTTTGGACATGCATATTATTCAGATCAACTTCTATATCCAACCTAAAGGTTTGTGCGTCTAAAACTTCTCCATTTAACTGTTGCTATATTGTCTCATTTCTTGACATTGATTTTGTCCTGCCGTTTTTACAATGTCCTGCTGTTCTTAAATCCTGAGGTAATCACAGCCATAGTATTGCACTACAAAATTATCCCTAAAGCAGAACTGCAGCCTTAGATCTCTACAATTCTTTGCAGCTTTAGTAGAAAAGAAAACAAATACCTTGGGAAAAGGAAATTTGGAAGCTCATTTTGTCATTTTCCTTTTCTCTAACTAAAGAATGAATTTCTCAAGCAGTTATTCTATTTATTGCCACTGTCTTTAAATCTGAATATAACGTTTTCATGTGATCATTCTAATAGATAATATAGTCCTTTATATGTTGAACACAATACTGAGCATTATAGCTCCAGTGAAATGGATTCTATTTGTGATCCTTATCTTACGTGATAAAATCAAGAGAGAGATAAGGCACTTACTCATAACATTCAGTGAAGGAAGTAGAATCAAGAGTAAACCTTAGTACTGTTGACTTTCACAAAAATAATTAATTTCATAAGGGAAATGACAGCCTTTATATCTGGAAAGTAGATTTTGCAAATTCACCTGTTAAGTTATTGTGATTTTTCTTTTTCCCTGAGTACAATGAAAAAGAAAGCAATTTCTAGAGAAACTGAGACTCGAACTGTAAACAAGGTTGAGAAATTTTGCTCATGAAAATGACTGCAAGTGGAAAATGCAATGATCTTGTCATGTCTGAACAAAACATTGTTTCTGTATATTTGGAAAAAAAAAAAAAAGGGAGGTAGTTTTCCTGTTAATCTTGAAGGTACATCTGCTTCTCTTCTGTTGGGCCAGATTCTGAGCTTGTAAGCCCATTCTTTTGAGTTCTTTGGTCCTTACGGAAGTCCCCAAAGTTTCTGTGGAGAGAGAAGGGATGGTGCCCCCAGTTCCTTTTGTGTGTTCTGCATGCTACAGTCAACCCAGGTCAAGTGGGAGGAGGGGGATAGCACTAACTAAAAGGCTTCTAGAACACCTTAGAATATCAGTATATTGCATTCAAGACTCAGGGTTTATTTGTTGCAGATTGTAATTGTCCCTGAAGCAATTTCCTCTCCCATGTTGCTTGCTATTTATTGTCATTCAGGTAGCAAGGTAATTACTACAGTTTTTTAGGACTAGTCCTGTTAATGTGGTGTAGAGTGTCATTTCAGTTAGCTTATTAAAGACTTCAAGGCATTAAGACATTTTAAAAATGTGGAAAGAATTTCCCCTCGTGTGAATTTCAAGCTGTTTTTTTCTCTTTTTCAGTTTTTAGGTTTTGGGGGGTTTGGGACATGTGGATTTTTTGAGTTCTGAAAGGTTAGCAATATATCTTAAGATACTATCAGTTAAAGATTTACATGGTATTTTCAACAGTTTAAAAAGTTGAGTTCTTTGAATCACTCTAGGTGAAGTCACATATATGAGTAGTAACCGTTGGTCTTACCACAATATAGTTTTGGTCTGTCTGTGCAGGAAAGGTTTAAGATTGGTCTTCAGCAAAACCACTGAGAAAAAAAAAATAAGATCAAAGATCTGTAAATTTTTTGTTCTTTAATCCAGCTGTGAAACAGTGTCAATTGTAAGTTGCTGAGTGAGGTTTAAAGGAAAAAAAGCTTAATTTCTTTTTAAGGCAGTAGAAGAAAGAAGTGGGCATTCTATGCAGCAATGACTCCAGTGTTTTCCTTGTCTCAGATTTTATAATTCAGAGCTTAAAGTGTAAGAGTTTCATAGCTCTGTATTTTCCAAAACTGTTAAGCAGTTTATTTTTCTCTGATTTTTTTCTCACTTCAAATTATTTTTTAACTTGAAAATCTGTAATGCTTTAGCTAAATATGGAATTTGAAAAAGACAGTGTTTTCAGTTAACCATTTACAAGTAAACCAATTCTGAGAACACTCTTGTCATGTTATTGCACTTCTTGTCCAGTAGATGTTGCTGTACAAACATAAAATAGGAGATTTTTCTAACTATAAAATTCTATGTCTGCACTTAACCCAGCATCTGAAATAACTTTTCAGTTTAATTTAGGTTTCTCAGTAGACTCCACAGAAGGCTAGAACTACAAACAGGAAGACTGTTAGTCAAACCATGTTTTTCTTCAACTGTAACTGTCTCGTGCAAAGCGTACTCATGTTCCTCTGTTTTCAAAGAAGCGAACAGTCCACGAAGATGCTGATTATTTTGCAGAGTCTCTTTTACAGTTAGTTATTTAAAGAACATTGTCAATAATATGCTGTTCCTAAAAACAAACAAAAAACCCTCAACCCTCATCCTCACATGTTACAATTTCGAATTGCCCTCATTCCAAGAAGTGTTTCCCATTTCACATCAGTGTCCTTCTCTGGGCAGCTTCCAGGCTGATGAGAAAATAGTTTCTTCATATAAACATGATGCAGATTTGGACTATGTATGTTTTGGCTGTCATCAGTATTGCAGTGAGAAATCTTTGACCTCATGAAGCTCATATTTCTTGAGCAACTCTTATGCTTCTCTCTGACTTTGTTTTAAATACACATTGTTCCTCAGAATTAAATGTTAGCACACTGACCTACAGTAGGTAGAGTTTATTGAGATATATATTGTCTTTGCTTGTTGAGATGCCATGAGTTATTTTTTATAATTGCATCATAAACTCATCAGTTTTCACTTCTTCACTTTGACACCCCTTTTTTCAGAATTATTTTAACAGTGGTTATGAGATACTTACACTTTTCAATTTTCTTATTTTCACAAGACTGCTGAAAAATCTGGCCAAATGGAAAGATCAAAGAAAAATGCAAGGCAAAGACAAAATGATTTCAAGGTAAGTTATGAGGAGAGAGGGAAGAACCTTGCTTTCTTTTAGCTGTCCTTCATAGCAAGATACTTTAGTGTCACCACCTTGAAAATCAGATTTCTTAAATCATCTATGTGTCCTTACACCTTCTTCTCATCTACTCTCTAGAGTGTGGAGTCACCTGTAAATCATACATTCCAAGATATTGTGTATAGTAAGTTCATGGCTGCTTAAGTACCTTGACAAAGATTTTTGCTAGATTTTTCTTTCTTCTGATGCAGAAAATGATTCAGGAAGTGATGCACTCTCTGGTAAAACTTATCCGTGGAGCTTTGCTTCCATTCAGCCTCAGAGAAGGAGAATCAAGACAGTATGGTGGCTGGGAGATGAAATCTGAGCTTTCTGGCCAGTGGCTGACACATGTTATCCAGACAGTAAGGTAAATGGATCTGTGGACCTACAAAATGATGCTATTCCCAGAATATGTATGCTTTAAGACAAATTGTTTATTGTGTTAACCTGAGTATTTTAACATTTTGGAAAATAGTATGACAAAAAAATTACTTATGGCGGATTTAGAATTCTGTGTGCAAGTGTAATTAATAATGTCTCAAGATGTAGCCTTATTACGTATTGATATATTCATTATTTTTCCATAGCATCTTATGAATAAGTTTGAATTAAATATTTGTGTGGTGCAAATGAATGAATGACACTCCATGAAGGAAATGGGAATTGTTTCTTCAGGGTAGAAAGCAACTACCTGCTTCATTTGCTACGCATTTTCCCCTCTGTGCCAAAACGGGCGAAAATAGCATGCTTCTCACTGTAGTATCATTCTTAAATCTCAATTTACTTTTACATCTGTGTTTTGGGAAGATGATACTCCTTCCTGCTTATAACATCATTCTGCTTGTAATTATGTTTGTTTACAAACTTAATAATGTGCATATCATTAATTACAAAATGTCTTCTTAATATATAGAATTTGCTTCCATTTGCTTATGGAGTATGTGAGGTTATCATTATGTTTTGGAAACTTGAATAATACTTGGAAGTAATACTGTGTGTTTTATCTGCAGCTTCAAAGTAGGTAACAAACAAAGCACAGAGGAAGAAAAGAAAGCGATATAATCATGTATAGGTACTCTTATTGCAGACGGAGCTAGCAGTGATAAATGCCTGTTGTCAAGTCTGCTTAGCACTTCCCCGAAGTCTGTTGCCGGTTACATTATCTGTATTTTAATCAATTCGGGGGTGAGGGGGAAATCCATGTGAAATTTCTTGTTCTGGCTGAATTTTATGGAAAGCTTTCAATTTAAGAAAGAATTAACTTGGCATTTGATGAAAATGAGCAAGGGAACACGCTTTGGCACCACTGTTGCCCTTTTATGAGAAGCAGTCCAATTTCATTCATATTTCACTAAAATTCTGGAATTTTACACTTGCACATATGTGGTGTTGACTTGGAAATTTAACCAACAGGTACTCTAAAGGTTGGTTGTGCTTCAGTCCTGCTATCCGAGGTATAATCCAGGCTGAGGTTATAGGATAAATGAAGGCTCTTTTTTACTTTCTGATCACTGCCCTGGTAATGAAAAATTGTACTGAGAGCTGGGGAAATTCTCTCTCCCTCCCGCTCTTTTCTCCACCTCATGTTCTTACTGATGCCTGTGCTGGCACTTTAATAACGTGAGCTAGACTTTAAAGTAGTTGAAAGTAGAGAAGAAAAGGGGCGGTTTGGAAAAGAGGAGCTCAACAACCCATGGTGGGGTATCAACCAGTGCTGACCAGGTCAGAGGTTTTTGCAAGTGCTACATATGCTTTTGTTTTCAAGGCCCCACACTGACAATCTAATAAACACACCAGCTGACTTTATTGCTGACTCACACCAGCAATAAAGGTGAACTCTTCTCATGAAGTGTCATTTGTTGCAAAGTTATGCAATAGCTAAATTCTTACTTTTCATTTCTAACATGAAGTCATTATGAAGCACAGGATAGAATTTTATTCTTTTCAAGTCATCTCACAAATGATTTACTGTTTTCTGCTTGTATTTAAGAATGCTAAAACTTACAAAGCTAGACAACAATGAGTTGTAGTTACATGTGTGTGATCTTAATTTTTCTGCTTGTTTATATGTATTGCACAGCTTAAAGTTGGGTGGTTGCACAGTCTTTCTCTTGTACCCTATTCTGTCATTACCCAGTATGAATACATTCCACAGGATAAATTAGACCTATGGAATAAAGTGAAGCTGTTACTGGCAAGACTTTTGTCTTATTCTAAGGGTAGAAAGGT